>VYZQ01043550.1:0-13061 GCA_013400655.1 Mystacornis crossleyi
AAATAGAAAGCCAAGGACCTCATAATGAATGTATCACTATATAAAAATTAGTTAAATTAAATTTTCATTAAATTTAACTGTGTGAGACAGCTGCAACTATAAGGTAAAGATAAGTTCAATCCCTCTAGGCATCCTCTAAGCAAATGTTTGCGGTGGCTCAGAATTTTTAATTTTGTAAATTTGGACTGCCTCCAAAGCAAAGGAATTTTCTTTATTTTTCACGATTGTACATGTCTATCTGCAAAAAATAGAACCTTCCTCCATAGGCCAAAATAAATATCCTACCTGTTCATGCCTCAACTCAAGTCACATTGAGATGATATAGAGTGCTATAAAAATGAGCCAAAATTGGATGCTCAAACTGTACGCATGTGTGCACAGGAACATCAGCATTATAAAAGAGTGTGTGTTTGCAATTAGAATACTCCCTGTTAGTGGAAGTAGCATCGCTGCTCTGCTCTGCTGAACAGATAAGAGGATTTGCCACTAATCCACCAGTCCCTACCCTACTTCCCTATCCACTCACTTGTTACTCCAAAGTACTTTCACCTGAGCCTGCTGGGATACTGCACTGGCTAAGGAGCAAAAGAAATATGCTCTGCAAGATGCATGTTCAGTTTTTCCCTGCATCTCACTGACGTACCATCCCTTCTGTTGAGAGTTACCCATAGATTTCCCTTAACCACCTGTATCTGTGTGGAAAATATCTGGCTCAGAAACTAAGGAATATGTATGTAACGCCTAGTGTATGGCTGAATGCCAGAGGGAAAAAGTGAACTAGATCATTCTGACAGCATGATAAATGCATTAAGCAGCATATCTTCAAACTCTTCATAGTGATGAAATGCTATAAAGATTCTACTGAAGAAGGTAAAAATATGAAGGGTTCTCTACCCTTCATCTTTTGATTAAAAATTTATTCAAAACACTGCATGCACCACATTTTGGGAAGCTCCTAGCTCTCCTCAAGACGTACAATATTGGTACCTTAAGGTAATTTTAAAGAACAAAAAGGAGCTGTGCTAATCATCAGAGCTGTGTTTTGTTCAAAACCAGCAGGTATTAATCAGTTGGATTTGCTTAACAGGTGAATCTCATTTACATAGCATGGGGGAACAATTTCATCTACTGATAGTTTCTGCATCAGGGATTTAGCTATAAAGGCCATTTTAGGTTTTTAATTATTTATATACAGCACACAGGCAACCTACATGTTGCTGCTGCAGCCCATATTATCAGAGTGCACTTTCTAATGTGTTACAGTCTCCTTTCTTCTAAAACACCTGTTTTTTAATGTTTATAAGGAAACAACTGCATCAAGAGCTTATTTTAAAAAGTTAGTATTATGTTTTTCTAGTGTAACTGGTTCTATAAACAATTGAAATACAGCATATTAGAAAGGGAACATTTTGTTTGTTTGTTTTTAATGCAGAGGAGTCTGGTATGGCCTAAGGACTGAACTTGGAGCCATTCTAATAAGGTGAGTCAAGGAAATATCAATAAAGGGCTACAGTAAATTTAAAGGTCTGCTAATCTAATTATGTGTTTCTTTGTACAGTTTGAATTCGTTATATAAGATAAAGTGTAGCTGGGAAAAGAACTGAGAATGTATTCCACTTTTAGCTCTTTTGAAGCCTGAACAGTTTTATTTGTTGGATCATCTTCTAATACCGATTTCATTTAATGTGCATTTACAAAAGAAGTAGTCATATGGTTTTATACTCTTTAGAAAAAATATAAGTGCTATCTCCTCATTCTTTAAAAATGTGGAGGGACTGAATGGTAGCACACAGACATTTTGGGAAGACGAAAAAACCACAGAAATATAAAATGCTTTAGTGGATTTAGTAGTAGAGATTAAAGCACAAGAAATGTTCTGCTTGAAGAATTAAATCAAAGGCAAACAAAGCAGGCTAAATGTGCATCTTGTTTTCATAAATCCGTATTGAAATGAAGAAGAATTACAAAAAGCTGGAAATGAAAAGTGGAACTTAAAAACCAGATATTTTAGCAGAGCCAACTGCTTCCTCCTTGTTCAAATTTGTGGCCTTTTTAGGTGTTGATAAACATTGTCTATTCAGACTAGAAAACTTTGAGAATTTAAACTGGATTAAGCTGATTAGTATACAGTGTAAGATGTTATTTTGGAATAATAAAATAAGCTTTGTGGTAAACTGGAAGTTTATTTGGCAAACATGGTTTGTTTCATCTATCAAGGGCAACCTGTGTGACCATATTTACTGTACACAATTTTTAAAATATCTGCTTAAATTAAACATCACAAGTGGAGTAAGTGAAATCAGGTGAAATTTGGTTACACAAACTTTACATTGGAAATGAAAATGAGTAATTTTCTTGTATGTGTAGCTGTTACTAGAGATAGTACTCAGAATTATGAAAGGTTTTTATCTTTTGTTCACCTTCTTATTCTTCTATTAAACAAAAGGTCTTAGAAGTGAGTGGGACCTCTTGTTCTGTCAAGTTGTAACAGCAACACATGTGAATACAGATGACTACATAAATATTTGACAGGAAACTCTTCAGAGCTGATTATCTTTGCAATGAACGTAACCAGCATTTTTAGGTCCTGAAAACATCTATGTCTGTGTTAACTCTACCCCACACGAAACCAGCACAATTTCTTCTACAACAGTTTTTATATATATCTGTAGTCTATATAATATTTTTATGTACATTTAGCATATCCTTCCAAATTATATATGCAATGTTTAAATATACATAATTTTATGCACTGTGTATTGCATGTAATATGAATACTTTAGCTACTACATAGATGTAATATTTATACAATGTATATTGCAATACACGTAATATGCATGTATCTATATAGTACACACACATATAAATATCTGGATGTAAAAGTGTATTTTAGAGTACATTGATATTCCCTAGATTTGGGTGCCTCAAATAAGGTTGTCTCATCCAATTATAATAACCTGGGAGCATTAGTGCCAGCCTTGGCACTCACAAATTGATTTGGAGTCAAGAGTTTTTTAGAAACATAATTGTAAATAAATGATCAGCTGGACAACAAGATCAGTAATTTTTAAAGTCTGATTTAATTTTGGTCTCACCTGCAGTCGTGTGTATGGTTTCTGAACATTCTCTGTGTCCAAACCTTTTGAATAGCTCTATGGGAATGATTTTAAAGCGTCTGACATAACATGCCAGTATCAGAATGGCCTCTCTTTTCTTTACCTAATAATTACTTGTTTAAATGCAAAGTAACTGATTGCTGTTTCTGTTGCAATGCAAGCCTTGGATGTCTGGGCAGAACCTTGCTTTACTAAATGCAGTGCAAGGTGTGCTCTCAGTGGAAATGTTATTTAATTACTTTTTTTTTTTTTAGTTATTAGAGATGTAAATTTAATACCAAAGGATTAAATCAGAAATAATGTGGAGAAGGGCAGGATTTTGTATGCATTGTTACACATTATGTGCCTAATACTGTGCTATAAAGCTTTCTGTCACTGCGACCTTCACACTCTGTCATACGAAAGGAATTATTCCACATAAGGCAATGGCATTTCTTTCTGAGTTTCCTCCAGAATGTCACATTCAGAACACTTTTCCAAACTTCTTGATTCTGAGTCATATTATTGTTGAATATTTGCATAAATCTTTGAACTTACCACATCGGTATCTAAAGCTCCCTTTCAGTTGTGTTGACAGTACTGGTATTCTTGTGATCACTTAGAGTCTGTAACGTTAGTTGCTTATAAAACATTTTTCCTCAAACATCTTATGTGAGATGGTGCCCCTTGCATTAAACCTTCCTGAGGACAGCTTCACCAAAATTGGTTCTGTTTTTTTTTTCTCCTGCAAAATGAATAATGTAAGGAAATTATTTCAATTTTCCAGGAACTGTGAAGCTGCAAGAGATTTACATTTTGGGCCTACGATTTGAAAAAGATCAGAATTCATCCTATGGGCTTAAAGTTTAAAATATGAGTTCTAAGACTGAAAGAAATGTTGTATTTTATGTGCCAAGTAGAGTTTGAGAAGAAAAACTGCAAAATGCCGACCAGTGTTAAATATATTCTATACCTGTATATTATGCTGGGAAAAGCCTTCTGTACATCATCATTTGTTTTCTGCAGCTTGCAGCCTATTTTCCTGGTTGGGCATGTGTAACT
Source organism: Mystacornis crossleyi (assembly GCA_013400655.1). Classification (NCBI taxonomy): domain Eukaryota; kingdom Metazoa; phylum Chordata; class Aves; order Passeriformes; family Timaliidae; genus Mystacornis; species Mystacornis crossleyi. The sequence continues at coordinate 4,158 of VYZQ01043550.1, forward strand.
TTTGTATGCTTACATCTGTGCACCTAAAATAATTTCTTAGCCTTTTATAGAGTCCTTTGAAATATAGATCCTTCACACAAGTTTTAGTTTAATCTCTTATGCCTATGTCCTTAAAGATATTTTGGCATACTGAAATAAAATAATTCTTAAATTCCTTTCACTTAGGAGGTAGTAAAACACCTGTGCCTTCTCTGCCTTTGGACCCATCTACAAAATGAACATCATTGTGTTACATCATCTCACAAAAACAGTCAATTGGGAGACAATTTTTTTTTTTTTGAGCATGATTTAGCAAGATAGAGAGTAAAAAGATCTAAGGCTTGCAAATTGACGAAAGAGAAAAATCAGTAAAATCACTACTAACTGAGAACTAACCTTTTGATGTACAGGACTGCTGTGGTTGTGGAATTAGGTTTGTGTCATAATATTTATGCAGAAGGATATGAGATCAAGACAGTACTTTTTCTGAGTAGTTAGTTCAAAAAAATTTGGGTTCTCTGTAGTATGATTGCATGGAAAAATATAGCATAACTGTACAGATATGGATATGTATGTGCACTTGTATTGAAACTCTTTTGTGCTGCTACATGTCACTGCTTGCTTGACATAATTATATGTGGAACAAGAGGAATATTATCTAGACAGCTAAAATTAATACAGTGGAAAATTATCTGCAGTTGACAAACGTAGCTTCAAAAATAGTGTATTTGAATTCTTGTGAAATGAAATTAATAAATTTTGTGTGAAATCATAAAATCTATTATATTTTAAAAAAAGTAACTGTAATATTTTTGAATATGCAGAAATATTTATTCTTTGTTAAGTAGTAGAAAAGATAAACATTTGGACCAAGGCAAAGTTATGATGAGTGCTTTCAAAATTCTTTAATAAAGCTACTGTGCTTTTCAAACAGCTAAGGATAAAATGTATTAAGTGAAAACACCCTTGGCAATGAAATTAATTACCCTTTGATTTCATTGCAATTCATATTATTTTGATCCAATATGAATTATGGAACTTTCTAATGTCTTTTAATTATATTCTTTAATTAAGTATTTCTTAATTGTATCCATAATGAATATAATGATCAAAATGTATATTGACTTAACTAGATAAGAAAGATTTATAGATATTAATTGTATTGGTTTGTTTTTGTGTTCCATTTTTGGTAATGTATTGCCAAAACCCCTATAAATGAATATATCAAAGGACGAGATGTGATAGGGTCGTGAGCAACCTGTTCTAGTGAAAAGTGTCCCTGCCCAAGGCTGGGATGATGGAAGTAGATGGTCTTTAAGGTGACTCCAATCCAAACAATTCTATGATTCTATTTGTATGAGTTTCTCCCCATTTAGCTGTAAGAAGTAATTGTCCACAACTTCATATAAGGTAATGGAATACTAATGCACATTTAACTCTCTTTTGAAAAAGGCAAAATAATCTAGGTCTTTTACCTGTGGATATGGATGTCTTTTAAAACACAAGTCTTATAAAATTGAAACACCTCACCTTAAAATGCAGTTCACTACAAAGAACTCTATCTTCTGTAAAATATATTATAAAACAAAGTCCTTGAAGATATTTATTGCATTTAAAAAACTAAGTGCAAGAAAGAACTTCAATCTCTTATCCATCTGTTCTTGAGACCTAAGACTTAGGCTAACTCTCATCTAATCCCATTTTCATGGAGCTTCATATTCTAAGTTATTTTCTTCTTTGATATCAAAAAGGTAAATGTTGACTTATTAAAATTTATTGCTATTCATGTCTGAATTCTGAGTTTAAGTTCCAGAAATAGAAACTATTAAAATTATACTAAAAGAACATTATGGGTGATATAATGGATATAGGTTGTATAATCCATCACAGATTCCTAATTGCATAACCCTGACTCTAGGCTCACCTATTCTTCAGGCATCTATGGTATCAAAAGTGTCTTTGACAGTGCAGAAGGTGACAGCAGAATGGAGACCATGAAATGTCTATTATTTTTCTTGAGAGTGGGATCCAAGAATTTTCAGAGTTCGGAGGGGGTTCTGCTATTTTTTGCTGCATTTGCTTTAAGAAAATGGGAATTTATTTGGTCAGTGTAATTTTTATCAGCATATACCCTATAACCACCAAAAATTTAAGGAAATAAATTAAAAAATCAGTCAGTGCTGGTGCCATGAGCAGACAACTTGAAGGTAGCCCTAATGTTGATTGAGACTATGGACAGTGTACATTTGCAGCTGAGGCCTCTCTGAATGACCATATGGATTTAATGGAGCTCAGCAAGGAATAAGCTTATCCTGTTGGGTACATGTATATCAAGCCACTGTAGATGTAACCAGAGGTGGCTTAAAGGAGTCCTGCCAAAAGCATCAGCTACCTCTAATGAGCCAAACCAATCCTAATCTCATAAAACTTAAACTTTGTTAGTCCTTTCATTGATTCTATAAAAACTTTAGAAATTAATCATCCAATTCTGTCTTTAGTCAGCTTCTAATATGGAATTAGTAATTGAGGGCATAATGACTAATTTCATCTCTTTCCTTAAGAAAGCTTAATTCTCCAGGGCTTTCAACAAAGAAAAAATAGTTCTACTACAGTAATCGTTTTGTTTAAATCTTTTAATACTGCTTCTAGAGACAATTCAGACAGTCCAACATTACTGCTCTAAATGCCCGGTTTCTTTTTGAATTTCCTAAACAAACTTCTCAGGAAAAATTAGCATAATAGTAAATTACGTACTTAGCAAAACAGAATTTATGTTAACTTCACTTTCATCATTCTTCTCTATAGATTTATGTAGTGGTTTGATTCGCATTTTCCCCTTTTCTGTGAGATAAGAACAGGGAGGAATACAAAGCAGGCACCAAACTTTAAAGAATATAGTGAAGTTTATTACTACAACTAAAAGTAAAGTGGAATAAAAAGGAATTAAAGCAAATTAACCCCCCTTTTTCTCCAGCACCTCCTCCATCCACCTGTAATACAAAGACACAAACTTAAAAGCAATTCAGCCAGTTTGCCCCTCTATAACAATCTTGTGTCAGTCCATTGAGTGAGAGAAGTCTCTTTTGCTCAGCTATGGAACTTTTCCACAAGAACAATCTTCTCATGGCATCCACGTCACAGCACAACCACCATCTGGGGTGGGTTTCTGTTGACATGTGAGGGTCCCTTTACCTTGATCCACAGCTTTTCTCACAACCGTGTTCAAGGATTCACCTTTAGCTGCAGGGGGTATAATTTTAAGGACAAGCACTTCCAGAAAAACAAAAGTTCTCTTCATCTATCTCCAGGATAAAACCCCCTCGCTAATAGAGAGAAAACCTGTGGTAAAAAATTTAACGTCCTTCTGTAGGTAGCTCCTCTCATCAGATCGGGGCCAAGGTTAGCACTTCACCTCAGGCCTACACCTTGGTTTGAAACAGTCCAGGAAAAAAGAAGAAGAGAAAAAACAAATCCAAAATCATCTTCATCTCAGCTGGAAAGCTCTTTCCCCCCCCAAAAGCTTATAATGAAATTAAAAGGGAGTTTCTATATCTGAGTCCATCACCATAGGTTTACAAAAGAGCTTTCAGCTTCTAGCATCTCCTCTCTCTCCTCTCTCTAGGCTTCAGTCCTTTCTTCTGTGTCTTTGCCTTTCCTGGGAAAGGATTGCAGGTTTCATATCTCGGAGGAAAAACTTACAGCACTGTAGAGGCCAGTCCTCCCGTGCGGGACCTTGAAAACTGGATGTTATCTCTCGTGAAGCGGCAGCCTCGGCTGTGCAGCTGTTTGCAGCCAGAGCTGGGTTTGAAGGGAAGGGGGGGGGGGGAAGCATCTCAGCCCCGCCACCCCTGGGCCTGGGGCTGTGGCCCCCCACCCCTGGGGCCGAGGGGAGGAAGGTGAAGGCCATGGCCCCGCGGCGGAGCTGGACCATGGCCCAGCCTGGCCTCCCACCAGGCTGCACCTGGGCTCGCGTTGGCAGGGCCCAGCCGGGCCCCGCCGGGCCGGCCCAGCCCCCCCCAAGGGGGCTGAGTGGGCCCTCTGTTACCTCTGTCTTTGCTGGAAGAGCAAGAGAGAGATTCCCGCCCTTCATCTCCTTTTAATCTGAATTCACAGGGCGTACCCCTTCTCTAAGTGGCTCAATAGAGCTGTCGATATTCAAATTAGTTAATTGATTGGTTCTGTCCAGTTCTGGAGGAAATTACAGCACCTGTTGCTGCAAACCACTTCCTCCAGGAAACAGAGCCAAAAGGAAGAAAAACCTGAAAAGCAGGAAGAGGTGTCAACCCATGACAATTTATAATAGTCAGGAAAATTTCCTGTCTTTTCTTCACTCTGACAGGTACAGAAAGAAAATCAGGTAAACATTTATATAATTAAAGTAAGTGACTTCTTAAGCCATTGGATTCTGAATTTTACCACTATAGCGTATTTTCTTGAACATATTAAAATATATTAAAAGTAATAATCTCATTTGCTCATATATAAATGTCTAAAACTTGATCAAATGCTATTTAGCATTAGATTGAAAAGACATGGAGTTATTTCTGTATAAAATATTCTCTTCTGGCTTTTTGGAGTCTGACTGTAATACATGTCAGGGTAGCTTGGGCAGAAACAGACAAAACTTGTCTTGCTATAAAGTAATTAAAAAACAGAACAAAGGAAAAAGTACTCTGGAGACAAGGAAACACAAAGAAAACAAACATTCTGCTTCTGGATACTAATAAAATGTGCCTTGACATTTGCAAAAAGCATGCAGAAATAGCTTAGCCTACCCTTTTCCCTTATTTTAAACAGCAAGTGCTGCAGAGAGAAGAGCTTTTACCTGCAAAAGCCAGGTTTTATTAGAACAGAAAAAGGCATGAGTAATACTTTGAAGAAGCTCACTTTTAAAGTGCTTTTAAAAAGGAAACTCAAGGTGAAGCAGAACAGGAATAAAAGATTTTGTAAATAAATCTTTCCAACCATTTTCTTCTTCTGTGTATGATTACTGTGAGGGTGGTGAGGCACTGGAACAGGTTGCCCAGAGAAGCTGTGGATTCCCCAGCCCTGGCCGGGTGCAAGGCCAGGTTGGATGGGGCTTTGAACAGCCTGGTCTAGTGCAAGGTGTCCCTGTCCATGGCAGGGGGGTTGGATCTAGATGGTCTTTAAGGTCCTTTCCAACCCAAATCATTCTAGGTTTCTTCTCATGAGTTTATTTCCAGTTTTATTGACTTCCGAATTGCAACAAATTTCAGTTTCTTCCATACCAAAGAACTTTTTCTCTCTGTCTGCTTCTTTGCTGTACATAGGAAGACTTCTTCCCAAGGCAGCAAGTGACCCCATGAGGAAGAAGGTAGTTGTACTCTGCTGCCTTATGGAGATTGCTTCTGGACGTATGGTGTGGAAAACTGGTTGTCACTTATTCAATCTAACATGAATCTAAATATAATAGTAAAATTGTTACTTTTTACCACAAAGTTAAACTGAAAACCTGGATATTTTATTTTAAATAGTCACGGAAATATTTTTACTGGAAAAAAATCCCCATGATTTCTGCTTCTCAAATTTACATCTATTTGCAATGAATTTAACAAATCACTGCAAAGATCAAATCCCTATAAATATAGCACTTATAACTAACTGTGAAGCTTCAGAGGAAATAAAATTTAAATTTTCACTTTTGAGGGATTTGCTGCACTATCTTCAGTACAACCAAGTCTTGCAGACGAACATCCATGTAAATGTAATTTATATCAAATTCTATAGACTGATTGTTGGTTTTTGAAGGATTTTTTTGTTGTTGTGTTGTTGTTGTTTTTAAGGCTCATTATTAACATGTTAAGCAAATTATTAAGTTATTTTTTAAATTATAATATAAGATTGCTGGTATGATTAGTTTATGTCTACCTCTGCTTCTGTTTCTGCCAGAATTGATGATTTGACACAAGCATGATTCTGTGTGAGTCTTTGGAAAGCTGCTGAAGAAGATGATGATATCAGTTTGAGTGACTTAATGTATCTGGTGCTGTAAAATAGCTTGACAGTTTTTCTTTTTTTCTTCTATTAGTTTTTCTTCCATAAAACCTTGCAAGAGAAAACAAGGACACATGGAAACATCCTTGAAGAGAAATTTTTTTCCACAAATTCTGAAATTTAGATTTAATTTTGAAAGGGAATAAAGCTAACTAAATGTAAAAACCTATGTTGTCATTGATCTTACCATAAACCTAAAAACATAGGATTTTTTTCACAAGATCATTGAAAATCTAGCCACATTAACCACTTTACAGTACTCTTTTATCTAATAATTTCTCCCTTTGGGTGACGTACAGAAAAGACAATTATAAATCATAGCTATACATTTCAGAGTCTCAAAATTACACTTGCCTTAGTGTTCTCTTTATTGCTTATCTATCCAAGCATGATGAATCTCCAAGACATGAGTTTAAACAGAGCTTTGGTTTTAGGTATTCTGAAAAACAAATTTTTTTTTGAAAATAATTAGGTGTTGGGTAGCTACTGGCAAAGTAATCATGCCCTGTTGGCCCTGTTGTAAAATAAAATAAGACACATTGATCATACTACACGGTAGTGTTTGGAAAGGAAGTTTGCACCCTATTTTAGTAAAAATGTAGTAAAGGACATTTTTCAGTCTCTAAGTATTTTATGAGAAAGCCCAAGCAATATCTCATTTGCAATCCCTTTCCATTACAAGTTCTTGGACTTCCTCTCTACCAGCAGCTTACAGCAGGCCAAGTAAAAGAACCCTTTAAAACTTATTCTATAGTAATAAGAAATAAAATATTTAGATTTATTTCAATTAAAAATTACTATTGTTTCAAAACTGGATGGGCTTTTGACAAATTTCACATAAAATTTGTAACTTTGACCTCTTTGTGTATTGCATATTTTCATATCACATACTCTGAAACACTGCAAACTTCAACTCACTTATCTATATGGTTGCTTATTAGATAAAATATAATATGTAGGATTTTTAAATTGCTTATGTACTCTACAAAAGTTTCTCTCTTTGAAATAACTACTGCTTCTAAAGTAAACTTTTAAACACCCTGAACTGGCTAGATTTCCTTCACCAAGGTTACTTAAAACTAATGTAGTTCTTTAAGTCTTTCCCTAATTTGGTTATACTTCACAGAGAGAAACACTTCTCTTGATTATTACAAAACCCACCACTGAAGTCCTACTGATTCCCTTTTTTTGTGTGTTAAAATGTGTTGGACTAAAGAATCTAAGAATTGTATTTTCAACAAAGGTTCCCTTTCAACTTGGATTTTAATTTCTTGTTGTTCATGCTGCTCAGTTATTATGAGAATGAATAGATGAACTTAAAAGCCTTTGTTAAAACTGCTGCCTTCCTTAGTCTACCCACAGAGGAAAACGCAAGAAAAAGGGAAGGAAATTATTATGACCATCAAGTTAGCAGCTTCTAGTCTGGCCATTCCTGATTGTAATCAAGCTCCTTATGCTGACAGGAAAGGAAAAAAAAAAAAAAAAAAAAAGGAAAAGAAAGGCAAAACTGTGTACTTGCAAAGAAACTGTGACTTTATTATTATTTTTTACGTACAATCTGTTTATATGAAAGAAAAAATTCTGATTTTTCTGTTAGTAATGTTACATACTTTACCCCTTTACTAAATTGTAAGTCACTGTCCAAATCTAATAGATTATTTTAGGGATTCCATAGAGAGCACATAGGCAAAATAGTTTTGTTGCATCAGAAAGGCTCTTCTCAAGAAATAGGGTTAACTGAGATTAATGAAGAGATTAATGAGGGCATGAGTTCATATTCTTTGACAAAGCTTGCTCACCATTTAATGGTTTGACAAGCACAATTTCACTGTCCAGACAGCAGCTTGTCTAGCTCATTCAGCTTAGCTTTCCCCTGTAAAGGCAAAGCATTTATATACAGCATCCCTCACTTTCTTCAGCCATTGAACTGATAACATTCAATATTGAAGCTGTCAGCTTTCAGGGTCAGCCAGCTCCATGGCTTTTGTAAAACATTACTCAAGAACAGATGATACCTAATCATACTGTATTTGTAGACTTTAAAAATGCTTTTAAATATGATACCTGACAGTCATTATTTTGGGATATTTTGCAGCCTTGTCCCTAAATTTCAGGATCTGTCAGTCATATATGGAAATAAGCATTGACTTTTCCTCACTAATGTAATTAAAGTCCAGATAAAAGAGGAAGAAAAATATCATACTAACATGAAAATAACTAACTCACAGTTTCAAGATTTTTCTAACGTTTGATCAAGTCCTTCCCAACTCAACACAAACTAGAAGCTTAGACTATGAGGCAAAGTAGTCAATAGAGCCCTTTGCTGTAGTCACAGAGATCAAAGTCATGAAAGTAAACATACAATTATCCTAATCAATCACGGTAAATAGTTAACTCTTGAGTAGCAAATTGTGTCTACTCATTAAGTATGTGATATTTTTCAAGTTAGGTTTCTTTAGTGACAAAAACTTGTTAGACTGTGACTGGAAGAAACGGCAGGTTAAAACCCTGACTGTCATGTACAAAATGTAAGTCAATGCAATGTTAATGTAAAACAGCATGGGGTAGAACTTCTAGAGTTCAAATCCAAAAATTAAAACATATGCATTCATAATTTTAAATTAAATTCCTTTCACCCTATCTTTCCTAATGCCAGCAGTGATTAGGTTGTTTGCCTAGTACCTGAAATACTAGATAATGCTTGATTACCTGTGAAATGAATGAAGTGTGCTTTCAATGAAACTTACACTGCTAGGCGCATTTAGGTTAGGTGCTTGTTCATGGGAGACATCAGCTGAGGAGGTGCCCCCCTGGGGGGGATGGACTCAGGTGAAAAGCATGGTTACTTGGGGTTTCCAGACCCCCTGCTCTCGGGTCACATGTTCCCAGGTTCTGTACACCACTGGCCTT
>VYZQ01043550.1:13979-24025 GCA_013400655.1 Mystacornis crossleyi
CCCCTATTCAATTCCCTTTCCCCACAGTCCCTATCCAGTGCCTAATGGGAGGATAAAAGGTGGAAGGGAAAGAATTAACCATTGTTGTTTGGAGTTCCAACAAGTACAAATGAACAGGACACTCTCCTGCCAGCTCTGGGATGCTCCAGAAATGCTCTGTTTGGACTTTCTGGGGCTCAGAAGGTGGCTCGTGTTCATTTGAAATTGTTTTTGTCATTTTAAATTAAAACAAAAGGGTGAAGTGAGGAGGTGCCCTGCCCTGGGGGGATGGGTTTGGGTGAAAAGCGTGGTTACAAGGGGTTCCCTGGACCCCTGCTCTCTGGTCACATATTCCCAAGTTCTGTACACTATTGGTCTTTTCATGTTCCCCTGCCCCAGGAATTCTGGGATTTTTCCCAGGGGTCATCAGTCTGGCGTAGGCCCCCGGCGAGAGCTGGGTGAAATAAAATCTCTGAACATCCATGCAAAATATGGTCCCTTGATTCTTACCACAGGCAAATCTGTCTCCAGGGCAGGTTGCAGGAGACCCCAGTGTGTCACACTTTCGAGTGTGTGAATCACACATTTGAGATTGTATTTTTGTTAATTATATATAATATTTTAATATATATATTGTTATATACTATGTCTGCTATTATTGCATCTCTTGCTTCATTGTTACTTACTGGATCTGTATTTAGTAACCCTAAACCCATGGTACAGTGTACGTCTTTTCCCCAGTGTGAATCCCACACATTCAGTTTTCATTTGTTTTCCCAAAATAAAGACAGTGATTGATGCAATACACTTTTTCTGCATGACCCAGGGTTTTGCCACTTGCCTTCTCCTTTGAAAGAGGACTGTCTCCTACAGTCCAGTTAGAAGAGAAAGCAGTGCAAGTGTTTTTTGGGGAAAAAGGGTGGCCATATTCCCTACAATGAAAAAAAGCAACAGACAACCTCACAAGAACTGCCTTGACATGAATGTTTTTTAGAATTGCTTGTTTGGCAGGAACTCTTTATTTCTAGATTTCATCTTAGATCCCCTAAGATTGTTATAAATGCAGCTACTGTAACTGTTATTTGACCATCTTGGGTAAGATCTCACATGTATTCACATGAACAGTTATTTGTGTCTGAGGTTTTTGTTTTATGGTCTTTATTCTTTTGGCCATTAATCAGTTAAAATGTACTTATTACTTGTCCTGGTTTGGACAGGTATCTACTAAAGAAGGCAGGAGTCCCCCTCCCACCCCGGAATGGAAAAAATGTAACACCCTTTCTCCCGAACTATTATAATTTTGAAAATGAGGGGCTTTCAGGCAAATATATCAGAAATAGGAATAACAGGTCTTTACTTATATATATATATATATNCCACCAAGACCAAAAAAAAGGACAATTGGGCCCCTCCCTTGTGGCTGGCTAGGTCCTTTGTTTCTTTTAAGTACCCCAGCAATCGTCCCTTAACATGGGAAAAAATTCCTTTGAGAGGAGAAGAACACATGCACACACAAAAAGAAAGCCTCCTCAACCCCCAACATTACTACAATATAATAATAAGTAATAGTCATTTATGATTTTTTCTACATGCAATCCATTTATATAAAAGAAAGCTTTCTAATTATTTTGTTATTAATGTTACATACTTTATTCCTTATAACATGTAGAGCTGCCGTATACTATACTCCTTTTTATTTTGAATTATCAGAGTTCCTTGGGTGCAGATTAGCAATATTTCAGTACACTGCGTTTTCTTCGTATGTACATTTTGTAAAATAAGTGAAACAGTGCTAAATTTTTGCTTGAACTTGATATTAATGAAGGAATGTATATTCAGTTTGACCAAAACCATTAGAAAAAAACACAATGAAAAAAGTTGCTGAAAATATCAAAACAAAAAATATTTGAAAGTTTTTACTTCCCAAGGACACAAACAATGTTTTGGAACTAGGTTTTATTCTGTTAACAATCAAAATCTGTTAATATCTCAGCCTTGTAAATATTCAACTGTCTTGCGTTCCCTTTTTTGTGGTTTTGTCTTTTCCCCCTGTAAATGTCTTTGCACTTACCGAACTTCTGATTCAGAGAATAAACTACAGAGCTAGCAAAGTTTATCCTCTACCTGTTTTTAAAGTCTCTCTACTAAGAATATGTAGACATAAGCTCAAGGATATCTCTTGTATCTTTGATGCATAAGCATAAATTCTATAAAGTTTATAGGAATAATGTGCATACTACGTGAAGAATACCCCTGTGGGGTAATAAAAGGGAGTCTGGTAAGCTCAGTGGAGAGAGAAATGTCAGTGCCATACATTTAAAGAGTTCTAATTTGTCTGGGAAAAAATACATCTCACTCCTTAAAGAATATCGTGAATTTCCATATTATCAAACCCCATGTTTTTCTCCTTTAGGAAAGATTTCCTCATGGCTTTTCTCTATAGCTTCTCCAAGGGAGGTAATCTGTATTTTGACTTTATGTCCAGATTTCTACATCACCTAAAATGAGGTCATGAATTGTTCAGTGCCATCAATTTAATGTTTATTCTGCATCTGTGGGAGACTGTCACTTTCCGATCTACAGTAAGTCACTTATGAGTGTAACAGCAGTAATAAAAATAAGAGGGTTTTATTCTATTTTTTGTTCTGTTCTTATCATATGCTATCTTTTGCCTTCATGTTACTTTCTGAAAGCAAATTATTTCACAGAAATGTTCAGCTTCACCATTTGTCAAAGCTTAAGATTCCATTAAAGAAAACTTAAACTAAAACTTGGAGATGACTCCTAATAAATAGAAATACAGGTATCTTCTGGGTCATGTATTGGCTTTCCATAGAAATATAGAATTGGTTTCCTTTAGTTCATGACTCTGTCCTTTTTCTTTTTCAATTTTCTCTGAAAAATATCTTATAGTATTATATGTGACACTGCTTTTCAGGAAAATTATTTTCTTTTGGCTTTCTAGCCTCATTCTACATTATTACTGTCTCTTTTTGGCATTTCTTTTGCATAATTCAACAGTCCAGTCTGCAGTGGGTAAACTATATTTCAAGAAAAGAGAGCATCCAAATCCCTCTGCTCAGGGATGTTTTACAAGACTGCAGGCTGTGTTCTATAAGTTTATATCAGGGAATGCAGAACAATGAGCAATGGTGATCATAAAGTACATCTAAATTAGACTTCCCTGCTCTGAGTCAGAGCCTCATGCAGTCCATGTTAATGGACTGTCCACACTGGACAACTGGACAGTTCATGTGAGAGAACTTCTACACATGTGTGGCTTTCCCAAGATTCTCAGGCTGAAACTTCCTCATAGCCATCATCTGTTTGGTCCAACAAAGTCACAGGAGATGTTCTGTAGGTAGGATAACTATCCTGTTGATGCTGCCCATTTGGGAGATGCACTGATGGGTATTTGTAATATTTCAATATTTGCCAAGACTTTTTTTCCCTTTACACAAATTGGGTAACTTTTTGTGGTACACCTACTACTGAAGAGGTAATAAGAAAGGACACCTAACAGCAATTGGAGTTTCTTATGCTAGTGACTTTCTTTGGAAGGGGAGAAGTAGGTACTGGAAGAGAACCAGAGAGAACACAGAAATTCAATAATGTTCTCCTGAATTTTTATCTATCCTAAGCTAACCTTTCCATAGTATTTGCTTAGGCTAATAAGAACAAACCACATAGATTGAAAGATGATTCCTCAAGGATGCAGTCAAGGTAGGACTCAATCCTCCCGTGTCAGGCAGCTCAGGACACAGCAGAAATCCACCAAGCTCTATCAAGGGCAGACTGCTCCAGAGATCAAGGTCAGCCAACAGCTGAGGATGGCAATGAGTCAGCCAAAGACAGAGACATGACTGCCAAACTCTGTCCCCAAAGTCCCCTCACCTGCTCATGGTGAGCAGAGCAGGTCTGGTGTCAGCCGGAGCTGAGAGCACTGCACAGGTCTGCAGCAGAGAGGTGTCAGCACTGCTGTGGCACAGCTTGGCCAGGACAAGGGACAAGAACTTTAAAGCAGGACAGGGCAGACCTTGCTTCTCACGGCTCGTTCTGCACAGCTCTTTCTGCACAGCTGTCTGACCTGAGGTCACACAGCTGCACCAAAATCTAGGCTTCAGCCCAGGCAGCCAAGTCCCTGGGGCCTTGAAGGGAGAAGAAATGTGGCTTTCAAAAGTTACAACAGGATTTCATTTCAGTCATGTTGGTAGATACTAAAAACAGAGCTAAAACAAATGTATCATGTCCTTCAGTTTTTATGTAAGTGTATAACCCAAACCAACCTGAAGTTGCTGGCAATTTTAGATGGTTTGTAGTGCTTATTATCAAGAGATGGTAATTGATGGCATGAGCGGGAAGATGTGCAGCTCTAGTTTGTAAATATTAAAGGGAGAACATTTCTGTGAAGTCATATCTGCAAGTCAAGCCTGAAAAGTCTTACACAAATTTACAAGTTACTAATTATAGAGCTTATTAATTTGCTCTATATTTACCTTGTAAATTTACCTTGGATATTTACCTTGTAAATTTGTATTATTAGGAGACAAAGATACATTGGTTTTGCATATTTTTCATGCTTCAAACTAATAGCTAAACAGCAATCAGGATACTTGCTAAAGCTGCTGAAAACTTTGTGATCAAACTCAGGTTCACACTGGGATATTTGGCACAGTTTATATGAAATACAAATTTAGATAGGATTCACTGGCTCAAGGAAATAGGATGATCTCTTCAGGGCTGCATACCATTTTAATGTGTGACACTTTTTTTCAGCTCAGAGAAAGATGAGAACTTGTATGTATTCTCTTTGCAAATCAAAAGACATATTTAAAAAAAAAATGGGGGAGAGGGGAATTTTGCCAGAGCTATTCTAAAGAACTGTTGAAATTCAAGTAATCTGCATACCTGTATAAAAGGGACAGCTGATATAATTTAATGTGTTTTTCAACTCATCTGCTTCAATGGATGAAACTGATTCCAACCAGCTTCAGCCATGGACTTAGCTATGCACCACATGCAAATTCCCAAATAGAGGATTCAAGATCATTCATACAATATGAACCTGTTTTCACAGTCCAGTGCATTTACTGCTGAATAACAGATGTTAAAAGAAAATTTAGGCATTGAGGGCCAGGACTGGATTATCAGCTACCAAAACTGGCCTGTGCAACCATGTTCTTGCCAACTCAGTGAATGTATGATATGCGTTTGGCTTGTGTTCAAGTCTTACTGTGTGAAAGCCAACAATCTGTGTCAATCAAAAGTCTGATAGATTGCAAAATGGTGTGCAATTTTAATTTGATGAGAAGTTGGAGATGAATTTTGATGTCTGAAGTATAGACTTACTGTTTTAAGGCAATCTAACACTGAACATGAGAGGATTAGAAAGAAAAATAAGAATGCATTTGGGTATACTAAGGCAATTGATGACTCTGTACTTCTATTAATTTCTTTCTAAACAATAATGAAATGTGGTAAATGCAAAAGTATATTCATACTCAGACTGGAAGGGAAGACTGTCACAAAAAAATACAGCTACCACTACTATGCTTCCCATCATTAACGTTTTAATAGTAGGCACAGAGTCTTGTTTAGACACTGCTACATTTGAAAATTATAGTTAAAATTTGTCACTTCAGGTGGTAAATTCTGTTACCCATATTCAGTGATCGCTTTTAGCATACCTTTGTTGTGTAACAACAGTAGAAAGAAATTTGTCTCTGCTGAAACACTTTCCTCCTACCACTTTTCTTCTTGCTGTCCTTCAGATTCCTCCTCTAGGATTTTTTGACCAGAGATCCTGGTTGGAAATATGCTTTCCAGGCTGTCTTAGCGACTTTCATTAGTGATCTGGGCTCATAATGTAGAGCAATGGGAACGATAACCCAAAATCTGCATGTATAGTCACTTCATACTCAGGAAAGTTGATTTTTTGGAGATTTTTAGACAAAGGCATTTTTAAGTACAATATTTCCATTTCTGGTTCAGTATAAAGGCTTAACTATGAATATTTGGATCCTTTTGCTCAGTTTTTACAGCATAAGAAGTGCTAACAGGTGACCATGTATTGCAGCTAGTAGCTTTTTTAGGGGGGAGGTGTGGATGGAAGCAGATGGTTATGTTCCTGAAGGTGCAGAGAAAAGAAGAAATCCATTAGGTAATTTTCTATCCCAGTTCTTTTGCAATTATTGTAATGAGAAAAAAGTCCAAATTGCTTTAAAATATATTGCAAATATTTCCTCGTAAAAAAAGTTCAATGTTAACTATGCAAGTAGTAATCCCACTCTAAATATTTGATAAGGCATTTAACAGAAGTTTTGGAAAGAGAGTAAGTATCCTTGGCTTGGCTTCTCCTTTCTGTTCATTCAGCAACAAATCAGCCAAATAATCATAACTGTTAATTCACACATCCATATACTCAGGATAAGAGTGTATAGGCTAAAAAATTTTTAGGATGGGTCCAGCCTAACTTAACTATACACTTCTAAGCATTACTTAGATGAGCACAGTTATTTGCATTTTTCAAATGCATACTTTAGTACAGGCAACAAATAATTAAAGGCATTGATTACACTGTGATCTGTTGTAGTTATTTTTTAAAAGCCTCAGTTAAAATGTACTGATGTCATAAAGAGGCTCTGCATTATTTTGGATTAAATGATTGCTCTTAATATATTTTAGGGAAAAATCTAAAAGAATAGTTTATCTGCAGCCCTTGTTTAGGTTAAGCAAGTACTGATATTTGCTTTGTTTTGAACTACAACCCTGTTAAAGCTAGAACTCTAGGGTGAGGGTGTGAATTACAGCTGACTGGGGTTATGGCCTCAGAGAGGACAATAGTTGAGATACTTTAAACCCAATCTCCTGTATGTTAAGGCTAAAATCCAGTCAATTGGTATATGATTTGCTGGCTAATTATGGAGCTTGAGTAGAGTATTTAAAATACAGAATATAGAAAAAATTTTCCAATGAAATTCATGAAAATACTAATAAAATCTCACTCAAGAAACCAAACCAAACCGAATAGAATTTTATCATGTTTTAAATGGTACTCCTTAGCCTCTTATAAACATAGGAAAAAATCCAAACAAACCAGTTGATTTAAAATCTCCTTCGCTTTATAACACCATTCTACTCGACTTTAAAACATAATTTTCTATATGCATGTATTTATGAAAAGATAAACCAAATATTTGCTTTCTGTGTAGGTACTTTGTTACTAGTCTTCTTATGCCAACTGTGAAACAGTGTTTATAATTTCAAACACTGTGTGAATAAGTTTTTTAAAATCACTTCTCCAAATGCTCATGTAAAGGATTCAGATAAAAGCCCGTTTGGGAGATGAGTCGTATCCTACAATTCCAAGAGGATGCTACTTTTGTAGCGAAGGCAAAGCATGTTCTATTCAGGCCTTGAGTGTGTTTTGTTAAACAGATATAGTGCTGTTGGATGAAAAGACCTCAGAACAGTTCCTCAGTCAGCTAAATTCCAAAATGGAAAAAGAAAAGTTATCCTGCACTCTGAAGGACATGCCTTACCAATTTTATCTGCCTGGGATAAAAAGATTGTTGTCGAAATTGTAAAAAATGTTAACAAAACCTAAAACATACCCCAAACAAATTTTCTGAGGGAAGAAACTATAAACTTCCATATTTTATTTAAAAGTAGAATGTAATTTTAATTCCTTGAAAGGAAACCATAGTATTTATATGAACTTTGATATTAACACTATGTTACTCTAGAAACTAATATTTTATTGCAAACACATTATGAGCTATGATGAGCACTTTTATTGAAGAACTATGCCCAGTATGTACTGAGGTATATTGAAGATAGTCTAAGAAAGAGAACAATAGGAGCTATTAAATTTTGTTAATGACTGAGTTCTTTTTGAAAGGTTCCCCACTAGAAATTTTAAAAGCAACAAAATTCCCTTTTTGGTTTGTTCAATATATGACTCAACATTAGAAGACTATTTTTTAGCATGACTTTATCGAGCCTTTTTCTTTTTTTTTCATTACAGTGGGATTATTCAACTAACCTTCAAGTAATTAACCTCTACTTACCTTTGTAAACTTCTGCACTGGAACTCACGACAAGGGGATGGAGATATTATCTCTCTCTAATCACAGTGTATCAGTGGATGAGCTATTGTATCACAAATGTAAAATGTAAAAGGTATGATGACTTAAATTTAGAGCTTTCTTATCAGAAACAATAGTATAAAGACAACTTTTCAAAGCGTGCCCAGAACTATTAAAAGGAGCTGATTTTTGAAAGAATTGTTTCTTTATGCACAATCCTGAAACTCCAAAGTAGCAAAGGCAGAAGTTTTGTATTAGTTTACATCATACCAAAGGGGCTATAGAAAGCCAAATCAGATGACATTTAGAAATTAGGGGCCAGATTCACTAATCTAAATATGGTCCCTGTGTGCCATTCAGCTGATCCTAAGTGGGTGAGATGCAGAAAAAAACTTTAAGCAAGGATCCCTGACATAAGGCGAGCTAACTAGTTTGCCAGGACACTTGAAGAGGTGGGGTGGTGTTGGGTGTGTACGTGGGGGTGAGATGCTGCAGTGTTTCTCAACCCTTCTTTGCACTGGAAAATCTGGCAGTCAGCTGATTAAGGGTCCATTAAGGATCCTGCAATGCCCTATGAGCAAAGCTACTAAATAAGAGCTCTAAATGGTGCATAATCACAGTGGAAGAACTTGCTTCTGGATTTCCCACTGAGCTCTGGGCACAGGCAAATATCATGTGGCAATTTGGAAGTTACTGTTCTTTGTGGTTTAACTGTACTGGACATTGCATTACTCTCTCAGCATGAATTCCATCTGCCCAGCTGCTAATGTTTATTCTTGACACTTCAGTAGAAAATAATGTACCTGAAAACATCTTAGACACAGTGCATTACTCTTTTGTTGAAGAAGTGTATCTCTACTTTTATTTTTTTTGTTTTTAATAAGTATCACTCAAACAGCTGCATATGATCTGTTCTCTGCCCTTCTGGAAATGACCTATATGGATTTCTTGGTGGTGTTTCTGAACAGCTAAAAGCTTTTTAGAGCTTCGCAGTATCTGAGGAAATGTATTAACTTAGCTTGTTCTGTGATTTTGAATGCTTTTCCCCTCTCCTGTGAAGGAAAGAAGGAGGAGGAATGGCACAAGATGGATTCTGGTACTTGAGTGCTGTGAGAACCAGGGATGATTCTCTCCGTGCACAGGCTTCCTTACCCCACCCTGTTGGGAAAGCAGCAGACACCGGTATCAGAGCTGTTGTTGTTACAACCTCAATTATTTCTCCCTTGTTTTTTTATTGCCTGTGGCTCCAAATCTTTAATATGATTTGATTTCATCTCACAGCTCTGAAATCCTGTGAGAAGGTTACTCTGAGTTTCAAGCATTTTTACTTGCATTTGAAAGTCATGTAGGTTTGACAAGAAGATATTTTGAAGTAATTTTGTTAAAAACCTGTAAAGTCCTGTGGATATTTAGGTAAGATTTACAATATTGGTTTAAATTAGAATTAAACCAGTTCAAATTGATATGACCTAGATATAGATTGAATCACAATGTCCACGCAAGGTTTTGTCGTGGTTTAACAATGCATTACTAAGCTAATATAAAAAGTGAATTTGCTTAGATTTAATCATAGAAGAAACATGGTTTAAAGCCATATAAGCTCTGAAATTTAGGTTAGGTGCCTAGATTCTCTATGGTTTTTCAGCTCACACTTTCCTCACTCAGTATATCAACATATTCCTTAAATAGTCTACTTTGTGAATCAGCATTGACTAAATACTTTACTAAGAGTTGTTAGAAATAATTACAGGCAAAGAGGTGATATACAAAGGAAGTCATAGTGTAAGAATTCTGGGGAACATGATAAGAATGTTAAAAAAGTTAATGTTTTTCCATATAAACTATTTCATAAAACTCTGTAGTTGGAAAATTAATTCCTTTTTGCAATTTTTCCATTACAGGGAATTATTTTAATTCTTCAGAAAAATCATCAGCCTGCTGGAAATTGTTTCCAGTAGAGAAAAAATATCTTAATGCTTT
>VYZQ01043550.1:70241-81730 GCA_013400655.1 Mystacornis crossleyi
GAAAGTGTGGAAAATAAAACTGACAAAGATAAAAAGACCAATGGTATTTTTAGTAAGTTTCATATACTGTTTTATGTTTGCTTTCAAGATATGAAAATAAAAAGAAAGTTAAAATGAAACTAAAGTTGACATTGAATTGAATTGGCAATGACATTTTCAAAATGCAGTACTTTCCATGCAACCATCAAGACTGCTTATCATACTTGTGGGGTCTTTTTAATCTTCAAAATGAAAAAATGTATTTCTTTCTGAAAACTATTTCAATTGAGCCATTTTTCTTAGAATTTCCATTACTTCAAAAAAATCCAGCCCACACTTCACAGTAAAATAAACCCCCAAAACAGATTCTAATCATTATTTAGGTGTAGTGGGTTCTTCACAGAGAAATTAATTTCTAACATACATGCATGGGCCAGCCACTGACCTCCCTGTGACACAGGGCACCTCAGGTGTTCTACCAGCTGTGCTATGGCCATAACATGACCAAGGTTTGTGACCGCAGCTCATGTGGGGCCCAGCCCTCTCTTGGCCACCCACAAAAAATGTTGGGGATCTGTCTTTGCCCATGGCTGTGGGGAACTTCTAGTTCCCTGCAAGATAGTGACGGGGCTGTTTTATCTGTCCTATAGAGCATTGATGCCTATCATGGTGAGTTTGGGAGCAGGTAGAAGACAGGAGGATACTTTGAGCTGGCCATGCCCCTGTCCAGGCTATAATACACAGAACAGGGAGGGAAAGAGGAGTAGCCTGCCTCACTGGTCACTTCTCCCTGCTTTTTTCCGCAGGCGTACTGACCTGCCAGCCTTGGCTGGTGCAGCCCTTTTTATACACAGCTTGGGCTGTCTCTCTCACCAACTCCTCTGTGAGCTGGCCACCATTAATATTCTTCCCTCTGGGTTATGTTCTCAGCATCATCAAGGGTAGCACCAAGAGTTGGTGACAGCACTTTGTGACATGGCAATGGCTGGAACATCAGGAAACTTTGCCTTACTGTGAGGGTGACAGAGCCCTGCTACAGGTGTCAGCAAAGGTTATGAATTCTCAATCCTTGGAGACATCCAAAAGATGTCTGGACATGGCCCTGGGGAACATGCTTTAGGTGGCACTGCTTGAGCAGGAGCAGAGTTGAACCCAACAACTTCCAGAGAAAGTTTCCAGACCCTCCAGTCTCAAACATTTTGTGATTATGTGAAAACTTAGAAAATAGTTAATTAATTATTTCTCTCTACACTGCTATTCTCTTAATGTTGGCCCTGGAAAAAGTAATTTTAATACTTTACACAAAAATTTTCTTTCAGAATCAGATACTATGATGTCTGGATATTCGAAATGCTTAAGTGAAAGAGAAGACTCATTTTTTCCGCAGGCTTTTTTTCCATAGGGATTTTTTTCCCTCCCCAGAATTTATTTGTCTTGCTTACTTATTTGACCTTTTAATTTGAGGACTCAAATGAAGTTCTACAGACAACAGTATTTGTTATAAAGGACTTTGATTCCTCTTCTAAGGACAGTCCATATCATGCAGTGAATTTGATCTTGTAGAGATATAATATATAACAACTTCTCCTAAAAGCTCAATTTCTTGAAAAACTTATTTTCTCAATGTTGTTAGAATATAGTGTTTGAACATTATGCAGAATCTTTGCCTTAAGGAAAATTAATTAGAGGAAAAAGACAGTGCATGTAATCTTGTAACATACTGATACACAGATGGATCCTGAGCATGGATTGGTGATTTTTCATCCACTGCTGCAAGTCTTCTCTCACTTCAAGTGACAGAGTAGTGACTAGTAGTATAGGCATTCATTCTCTGATACACCAGTATTAGCAAAAATTGCATGCTTGTAACTGCAAAAATTACTGCTAGACTGAGAATGATGGGGATTATGGTCAGGAAAACCCTTGTTGCTGTTAAGGACTCCTAACTCCTGATCTCAAAGTACTTTTGTGAGATAAAATTTTTGCTGCACCTCTCCTTTCTACCTCTTCTAGAAAAGCTTTTTTAACTTATCGTTGCTCTTCACCTTTTCTCACCTCTCTCCATCAACCATAATCTCCAAACTGACAGTGTAAATCTCTGTCCCAACCCCATCCTAAGCCCAATGTTGTTTCCAAGTAAGTCTCTCTAGCTTCTTACTTAAGGTGTGCTCTATCTCTTCTTCGCTCTTCATTGACTATGTACATTTTCATTGGCTTTCCACTCAGTTATAACTTTTTCTGGAGTCAGTCTCTTTAATTATGTAGGTAACCCTAGTTCTTCCTGTACAGTTATCTTTCCTTACCCTGATTGACATGATTTACATTTTTAATCAGATTTCTAATTTCTTCTTTCTCAATCCCATTCCTAAGGTGTTGGTGCAAATTGACCCACCAATGGTACAGTGACAGTCTTCTTTGAAATTTAATTGGGGTTTTTGCCTTAATTTTTAAAATGACGGACTTTTATGAGTACAAATGGAAGGTGTTTTTCAGTCTGATTATTTTTCTTTTTTTGTTAAGACAGAGTTAAGAAACTTTTCAAAGCAACTCAAGGTTTGCCACCCTAGCCCTGTAATAAATAATTTAAACCTAGGGTTTTATGTGCAACTTGGTCAAAACAAGACAGGTCAGATGTTTGAAAATCCTTACTGAGAATACAGAGTTTTCTGTCCTTTTTTTTTTTTTTCTGTCAAACTGCAGCAAGTTTGCATTGATTATATATGAAACTGGATTCCCCCAGCTAGTTTAGCCAGGTGATCTCAAAGCAGATGAAAAAGTAGGCCATTTTAGGAAGCTTAAACTCAGTTTTTCCATACTGCAGGCTGCTTAATCATGCGCTTACCAGTGAGCATGTGCCATCACTAAAATGTAGCATTTGCTGAGTGGCTTCCTTTTAAAAAAAAAATCTAAAATATAAATATGCATCCAGGGAAACAGAACTTGGAGTATAAATCTGGGTAGCTAAACATGAATTTTATTGTTTCCATAGATCTTCAAATTCACTATGAAACTTAAAATGCCTTTTGCATTTGTAACATACCTGCTAACTCATTGCCTCTATCTTGCAATTAACTGCAGTGGTAAAAGCTAGAAAGGGTAAAAGCTGGCTTTCCTATCAAGAAAATATCATGAACCTGCTTTCACTTTGTTGTATCAGTGCAGGATTTTTGTCCATGAACTTGTAAGAAGCAGATACATCTCTGAATCCCTGAAAATACATTTATTGGTGCCCTTGTAATACTCCAAGTACTTTTTAGAACTGAATTGTAGAATTGAATTCTTTGAAAAATCTCTCTTGGCCTTTTTGAGAGCTACTTTTAGGTATGGTAATGCATATGGAAGTACCTTCATAGCTCTACCATGGGACACCGTGTACCTTTCTTATTTGCCCTGTCTTGACACATGATTGATATACTCACTTACCAGCAGGCACACCACTGATACCTTTGAGCTTTGGATTTTTCTCAGCCTGAAGATCAAAGAGGATTATTGCCTCAAACTGAACTGTGTCGGTACATATCAATAATTGCTAATTATTAGCTAATTAGCTAATATTATTTCCTTCTATAGTTATATCTATGCACAGCTATCTTTGTGTTGCTGTAGTTATAAAGGATAAATCAGATCATCCAAGAAAGAAAAAAAGACAAGGGGAAGTAAAATGTGAAAGTATTTTGTNTGCTGGGGTATATTAGAAGAACACATTTTTGTGTACTTCTAACAGAAGAACAAATTTTGAGGAAAGAATGTGACCAAGGTAACTAGTTTCGCTCTTTATACCACATTTTTCCTTTCATTTGTCTCCTGTGGAGGAGTGCTGTGTTAGAAAAACTCATGGCAAAGAAATAAGGAATAGGGGAAGAGAAAATGAGGAATAAAAACATATGATGCTTTCCTGAGAAAGCATTGTTTTTCCAAGGATTATCTATGCCATTTATGACTGTCTAAAACATTTCAGATAGGGTCACTAGAGCAATAGTGATTCCCAAAAGCCCTTTGAATCCAGGAGTTATTCCAAGTTAATGCTGGGGAACAGCAAGCAAAGCAGCTTTTCAGTCATGATTTATTTTGTTGCTTACGCACTACAAATTTCTCTCCTAGAAACACACCGGTATTTTATTTGATTTAAATGAGAGACATTGGCACTGATGGTGAGCATAGAGAGCGTTTGAGCAAATTAGCAAAGGGGTTACTGCATCCATATGTGTGTTGCTTCAGGGATTAGATTAATCTATTCAGTGAGTCAAATGCCTAGATTTAAATATCCCACAGTTTCGAGGAGATTTGTGGGAGCTGTCTGTATTCAGAGAGGACATTTACCAAAGGAATAAAAAACTGTCATAACCCAGTGCATTTTAAATCTGAATCTGAATATTCGATTAAACGCAATGTGATTCAACTTCTAATAGTACCAATCAAGGCATACTAAGATGCCATTTTCAGAAATAGCAACTTAATAAGTACACTCTGAAAATTTGTAACTCTCCAAAAACTTGCAAACTTTGAATGTCTGGTCATAATATCCAACACCTTTTGTATCTTCTCAAAACTTTAGCAGATATTAATGTTATTTTTTTCCATGAATGCCATGGAAACAAAAAGCAAACAAAATTTGGCTTTTCACTGTCCTTTTTTGGAAAAGCTGATATCCAAGGAAAAACGCAGAAGAACATAGAAGTGTTTCATCAATATTTTGACTTATAAAATACTCTGGTGGGGAATTTTATGCAAGAGTTGAGATACCTAGGAGAAAGAAGTTCAATATATGTCAACATATTCTTTTGTAAAATAAAGTTAATGAATGAATGTGTGGTCTTATTGACTAATATTTTCAAAGGGCTCTCCTGGGTCAAATCCTGCCATGTACCTTAGCACAGATGAACTTGAAGTTCTGGACATTTTGGTGGTTTGCCCTAAAGGGTTAGCATTGTTAATGCTACTCACTGAAAGAAAATCAATGAAACTGGTGGCTCTGTGTTCACTGCATCATAACAACATTTAGGTTACCGGAAATAATAGGAAATTTCACATTTTCCCTGGATTTCCTTTTTTGTTTTTACTTTTAAATTATACTTTGATTCTTCTCTTTCCATATGATTGGTTTTTGTAATATTTCAATTGTTTCAAAATTCAAACAAAAATTTTTTCTTATGAAGTTTTCGAATTTTGTCTTAAGACCCTTCCAAAAACTAAATGAAAGTCTTTTCATTTGTACTACTCCCTTCAGGACTTTGACTCGGTTTTGACTTGAAGAGCTCTTTAAAATGTCTGCAGCTAACAGCAGTTCTCTAACACCATTTACAATGATGTTAGAGAACTGCATGTTACCGAAATAAAATAGAAATTGAAAGTGTTAACATGAAATGGGTCAGCCCATTAACACAAAATCAAATTCTGAATTTTAAAATTTGTGGGTAGAGTTACAGGATGTAAGTCGATGCTAGCGGCAATGCAATTGGACAATTTGAGATTCTGTTACCAATCAGTCAAACAGAGCCTAAGGTGGTGCATTGTGCTGGTTTGGGCTGGGGTAGAGTTAATTTTCTTCACAGTAGCTGGTATGGGTCTGTCCTTTGGGTTTGTGCTGGAAATATTGTTGATAACATAGGGATGCTCTTGTTATTGCCGAGCAGGGCTTGCACAGAGCCAAGGCCTTTTCTGCTCCTCAAACCACCCCACCCTGTGAGTGGGCTGGGGATGCACGAGGAGTTGGTAGGGGACACAGCTTGGGGACAGCTGACCCCAACTGACCAAAGGGATATCCCACACCAAATGGCATCATGCTCAGCATATAGAGCTGCGGGAAGAAAAGGGAAGGGAGGCAATACTGAGAGTGATCTCTTTCGTCTTTCCAGGTCACTATGACATGAGATGGAGCACTCCTTTCCTGGAGATATCTGAACATCTGCCTGCCCATGCGGTTTTCTCACTTTTACACTTCTGACTCTCTCCATCATCCCACTGGAGGAGGAGTGAGTGGCTTTGTGGTACTTAGCTGCTAGCTGGGATTAAACCTTGACATAGATTAATGGTAATTTCAAGCATTTGCATATGAAATTCTGTAATTAATTTGTCTCATTTTATTGATTTCTGATTTTGAAATGGAAAAGTTATTATTGCTTATATGCTTATATGATTTTAATCTGCACAGGCTTCAAACATTTAATTTTTTAAAAGTTTTAAATCCTCAAAATCCTCAGTTCTAGAAAGAGGACACGGTGTTCTTCAAATACATATACATGTCAATAACAAAGTTCTTACAGCAAGGTCACTGTCAGTTGTTTTAACACTTGGACTCCGGTAGAAAGTACTTAGAAGTCCAACCATTATTGTATGACTCACTTGACACTGCAGATAGAGTGAACTTCTGCAGATATGCACGTTAGAGCGCCAGCTGTCACTAACTTGTGACTGATAGTGTGAGATGGCTAAATGATTAACTTGATGTTTGCATGCCTTGAAAACAGATAATAGATCTATGAAATCTGGCAGTATATTCAAGGCAAGACGCATAAAATACACTAATGTGGCATTTAAACTGATAAAAACTGTCAGCACTATAAGGGAATGCTTTTCCATGTCTTCCACATCCTGCCACAACTAAAAGTTTCAAGGTCTTATTT
This sequence comes from Mystacornis crossleyi, assembly GCA_013400655.1. Classification (NCBI taxonomy): domain Eukaryota; kingdom Metazoa; phylum Chordata; class Aves; order Passeriformes; family Timaliidae; genus Mystacornis; species Mystacornis crossleyi. The sequence goes on from VYZQ01043550.1 coordinate 76,844, forward strand.
TTCATTGTGTGATCAAAGATCATGAACTTTCATAGCACCCACCTCACATGCTTAAGGCTTTCCTATGAAAACCAATGGCAAATACAGAATAACTAAAAATATTAAAATTGGCTTAGTTCACTGTGCAGTGTTAATGCTACCAACATCACAATTTATTTAACAAAAATCAGCTTCAGTTTTAAAGATGATTTTGACCATCATTCTATAGGAAACTGCTCTAGTGGCAGAAAGATTTAAATAACTTTTTCTGTATATCTACACTGATGTACAAATCTGAAAAGCAGATGATATATTGATAGTGAGATTGACACTTGCTAGTTTCTCTTTTATATGAAGGTGTAATTACAGGGAAAAAACATAAGCTTATGACAGGAATTGTACTGGACCAAAACATATACCAAAAGTTTTTGAAATAGTTAGGATTCTCATACGTTTTTACATCATGGGGGAAAGGTGATGCTAAAAGTTCTCAGGATTTTAGGGTGTTATTGGTAAATGATAATAGCGTTCCAGTTGCTTATGCCCAGAGTCAGTTATCACGTGGCAAAGGTTGCTACACTAATCTTTTAATAGATTATGAGTAACTGGTATGGAAAAAAAAAAAAAGTTGAATAAAGTTTAATAAAAATGGACCTAAAATGCTATTTCACATCTCTCTCTGACTTGAACTTTTATGGGAGTAGTAATCAGTGCTATGAATGGATAGACACCTGGAATTGTTCCTCAAAAACCTTTTGCTCAAACCAGGTGAATTGATCCTGTTAGTGCCTGTTTGATGAAGTTTCTTTAGGCAGAAGGATACTGTACAAACATGTCAGCATCAACTTCTGCTGTCTCCACTTCCTTACTACTTATTGACATAATTTAAGTGCTCGTGGAGGAGATAAAACCATTAAATTTCTCAGCTCTTTACAAACTAGCTGTCAAGAAATGTTCAGGAATCCAATTTCTTGCCAATATGTTTTAATTAAAAAAAAGTGTAAAGAAACTGTAGGATTTTTGGAAGGACTCAAGAGAATTCTGAAAGAAAACAAAGTAAAGTTGCATAATGGTGTAGTTTTAAGAAGGGATGTAGTTAGATTGCACGGTTCTTAGTCTTCACATGAAACATTTGGAAGGCTTCTGCTGAGAGCACCTTTTCCTCTGAGCTGACATTTATGTAGAGGGAAGCTCTCAGGTACCCAATGCTCTCTACTTGTGGCAAACAGGAAGCAGAAGAGGTTTATTTAAGAGAATTTTGCTTTGCCCACCATGTCTGCAGCATTATTTTGAAAGAAACTTTAACTCCAGGTGACCTAAAAATCTCAAGCTGTGAAACTGAAATCAAGAAAAGTGTAAACTCTCTGTCAAGAACTGTATGATTTGCATGATGCACTTTCTGGTGATGTTATGCACAGAAATAAGACATCGCAACAAAACAACCTCACTGAACAATACCATATTCTAGTCCTCATATATACACATTAACTAAAGCTGAAATGATATCCCTCGTAAGGTGGAAGAGCCATGGAGTAGAACCAGAGTGTTTCTCAGGGAGATGAACAGTGCCAACTCACTGTTGGGATATATTCTTGGAAAATACCATGAAACATTGCAATTACACAGACAGTGGTCAGGACAGCACAGACACTGTCAAGTAGGAAAGGTTTTGTGTTTGTTTTTGGTTTTTTTCTCGTATTTCCCAATATAGACCTCTGACAGAGTGGCAGTGCTCTCTTTTAACATTTATAGGTTTTCCCTGTTTCTCTTCTCTCGTATTAAAAAAAACCCCACAAACCCAAACCACAAAAAAACCCCACTCGTTAATGATCATATTTGTAAATTCTTGAATATCACTTACAAAAAGATCCCAGTATCTGAAAGATGTAAAATTTCTGCAACTTGCTTCTAAAAAAGATTATAGTTTTTTCCTTCAGGACTCTGTTACTGATTATACTATCTGCCAGGGAGATTGAACCTTCTTTCTGGGTTACATATCAAAGGACTAGATTTTCACATCTTCCTGAAGAACTAATTAAAACCTTGATTCTTTCTGATGGTAGTTACGTTTTAAAATATTGAGGTCTGTGGTGATGTATGGAGATTGAAATTATCAAACACCTTCAGCAACTGTTATGTCATGGCAATACTAAACTTTCCAGAAGAGGGAAGTGCCATTTTTTAAGATTTAGGATTGATAGGCTGCACATTATAGTGTTGTGAGAAGCCAATTCAGCCATTTTTATTTTGGGTCAACTCTGGTTTGGACTATGGCCAGGGACCTAGAAAGCATGCGCAAGGAAGAAAGGTAAAAAGTTCAAACAGAAGAAGAGTATTTACTTTATCTGAGGAGCTAGGAAATTAATATGTATAGGCGTATTAGGAAACTTGATGCATATGTAATGGTTTGGGAAATAAAATGAGAGGCAAAAGTTGCGAGAGGCACGCAAGCCTTTGTGGAAAGATCTCACTTGTCACCTCAGACGAATAAAAATATACCTACTTTACCACTTTAATTAGTGATAAAGTCTTTTCTGCATATCAATTAGCTAAATTAATAAATTTGCAGTGTAAGGTGTAAGCCCAAAACTTTTCTTTGTTTAAATTGTCTGAAGATAATGGTGTAATATATGTGTGAAGAAAAAATCAAGACACAACAAATTGTTTATAATTTTTTGTTAACCTTTGTAGTCATTGTAGTCAATACTACTCTCTAAGTTTACAATTACCAAAGAAAAAATATGTTTCAAGATTTAATGCCTGAAATGGATTCTGAAGATTTCTGCTAGAAACTTATAGGTGGATAGCTAGTAGTTATTGACCATAGAGTTATACTTTAACTAAGTCCATACATTGCATTTGCAGTGATTATAACAACACTAGTGGAAAATTGAATGTTGGGTTTAATTTGGTTTGGTTTGGCTTGATTATTTCTTTTAGAGACCTACTTTATTCCATTAACTGTTTCTTGTTTGTTTCTTTGTTTTTTAAAGTAATATTCTACAAGGTAAGACTTGTTTGCATTTTTGTTCAGGTTTTCAGATGGAAAGAACATAGCAAATTCTGATGAATTTGAAATCTATGCAACATAGCAGAAAACAATGGCACTCCCTAGGATTTGAAATCCTTGCAATTTATTTTAAAAATAATGTTACTCTCTGAGACAAAAACAAATGGTAAGATTTGGTATAGAGTTCCTTTGTAGTATTTAACCTAACAATATTTTTGTATAATGTAACTGTCTCCAGGTTAGAAACAACATTTGGGTTAGTTTCAAAGGAGTTATACTGAAGATTAATGTTATTCTTTATAAAAGTGGATTCAATAACCTTTACACTTCCACATCATATATCGTGCCCAGTTCAGCGATTTTTTCCCTCATCTATAAATCTAAGAAATGTTTTTATTTCTGCTTTTATTCATGCCTGATAAAAGCTTCAGGATTACCTACATGTCTAATGAAACTATTGCCAATTTACAAAAATACGTTAGAGTTTTAAGCGACTGTTATTTCACTCTTTAATCTTGTTAAGCCATTGAAAAACCTCAGTACATGAAGACTGTTTTTACAGTGGAAGCTTGTTTTCTGCCTTTGTGATTTTTTTTTGCCAAATGGAATTATCAGTTATTATCTCAAATCACTAAAAAAATCACCTCCAGTCACACTATTCCTTGGCAAGGGATGTGTGTGTTACTTACTTCCTTTTAGTTTCTGACAATACTGGCAAGACTTGACTATGGTAGTGAGTGGTTTTAGTCCACCTACAGCTTTCTTTCGGTGTGAAGGGAACATTCAAAGATTTCAAAGTTACTTTCTGTTTTAATCTTTACGTATTTTATCAGTAACTCTCCTTTCAAGTCTCTCAGTACACACCATGATTTGTACTTTCAAAGAAGCCTGAATGCCTCTAAAGGTTCAGCATCTAGTTCCTTTTAACATTGTTTGAAAGTCTCTATCTGAATCTGGTTTTATGGTTAGGAAACCTTGATAAATCAAGGGACTTTTTACCCTTTTGTTAGGTATACAACTATCCATAAACAGTTGCTCTTTTAGGCAACTTGCCCAGAGACACCTTCATTTTAACCCTCCTTCACTTTGGCTTGGGTGTTTCACACCTCACTCCTCTGATAAACTCCCCTCTGTGTCTTTTTTTTTTCTCCTTCATTTTTCCACCTCTCTTTATGGTGTCTTTAGGAGTTTGTTTGTCACAAAATTTGTTTGATATTATTTTCAAAAATTATACAATTACAAATGTGGGTTTATGAAAATGAAATTCCTATAGCTAGTGTTGGCATTTAGAATTAAGCAAATGAAACATCTTCCATTTTTATTCTGCCAAACTGTGTATTTAAATTTGGGATTTTTTCAAGGTAGACCTATTTTTACTTGTATCCAAATTAGAAATACAGCCCTAGTCTGTTTCAAGACGTGCACAGCACCACAGCCAAGTATGACTGAAAAGGTCACTGAGAGCTTCCCGGGCTCCTTTTTTCTGTTAGCACTTGGGGATGAGTCAGTGTTGGTTTGTGTTTGCCAGCAACCTCAGGTGACAAACTCAACATGTGGGGCTGCCTTTTTCCTGTTCTTGCTAAATACCGAATCTTTTTCTGTGCTGCAATATAAACTAGGACAAAGTAAGAATGATGAGAAAGTGTCTCAAGTTCTCACGTGGAAGCCCTTCCTTGCCCTTTGGCTGGCTCCACTAGCCATAGGCTTTTTTCCATCATCGAGTTGAAGAAAATGCCCTAATTTAATCATATTTGATTTTGTTAAGAAATGCCTGGACCAGTGTATAATTTCAATTTTTTCCATCTGGCTAGGGTTTTTAAGGCCATTGAAAATTGTAATGCGCATGAAGAATTAAAAACTGAAGAAGTATTCTTTAGAGTCTGTCCTGGTTTGGACAG
>VYZQ01043551.1:0-24506 GCA_013400655.1 Mystacornis crossleyi
TAATTTTCTTCATAAATGCTTGCAGATTGCCATGTTTTACATTTCTGACTAGTACAATGCTGAAAAAACACCAGTGTTTTAGGTGGAGAAGAGTGTTTGCACAGCATCAAGGGACCAACTCTTTCTCTGCCTGTGACACCAGTGAATAGATAGGGAGATGCACCCAGAGACAGGGGCAGCACAACCAGACAGATGACCCAGGTCAACCAGAGAGATATTTCACACCATATGACATGCTCAGAGATTGAAAGAGGAAGGAAGGGGATTTAGTTGTGGTAGCTGTCTTTTTGCTCAACAGCTAATGGGCATCAGTCTACCCTTTGGAGGCAGTGAGTGATTGGCTTTGCATTAATTAACTACGTTTGCATTACTTGTGTTGTTTTCTCTGTTCTTCCACTTCCCCTTTACTTACTGAACATTTTCTGTCTTGACTCACAAGTTTTCTTTCTTCTACTCTTCCTTGGGGTTGGGGGCTTGGAAGTGAGGGAATGGCTATGTGTGCTTAGTTGCCTATACAGGGAAACCCTCAACAGTTGTCCTGTGAACTCAGAAATTGTTTTGAATCTTGCAAATATATTGCTCTGTCAGAAGCATTACAGATATAATTCCAATGCAGATAATTTTCAAAGGTATCAGTGAACTTACAGATAACCCAGGGACTTAGTTTTGCAACTTTTGTCTAATACTATCTAATACTATGTATGTAATATGCTAGTCTGTCTAATATTACAGAGTTACAGGTATGTCTCATCTCTTATCTCTTAGTAATTTCCTAAACTCTCTTTCTTCAGCTATGGTCTCACAAAACATCCTGTATTTCCTTTCCCATTGCCATGCTTTTTGCTAACTGAGTTTCCAAACTCTTTGCAGATTTCTTTGTCTAATCACTTTGCTAACATTTGCTTTTGTGTTAAATATCAACTTTTGCTTTTTTGGTGACATTATACTTCTTTATGGTTTTCCAAATGAGGTGAGAATTTCAAAGCAACATCTGTGAGTCTTAGCATGCAGATATCCCATGAGAATCGAGTCATATTGGTAGCTCTGACTAGCTGTTTCTGTCACAGCAGATAATAGTCCTAGACCTGTGGAGAGAAGAGCTCTCAGCCTTCTGAGAGCATGGTAATGTCTCCTAACAGAACTGACACATGATCAAATAAATAATTCTTGTTGGAAACATCCCCATACACATTTAGGAAGTACATATATTGGATGTGCTTAGTTAAAGTGTTGACTGTGAACATTAAAAATTATTGTACAATGAACAGATTCTCAAATCAAAATTAATTCTATGACTAAAAACAACTGTACACTAGTTGGAAACTGAGTGAAGTTCTGATGCCAGATGAACACGTCAGAAAAACTAATTTGAGTTTGTCATGTAGTGGAAGAAGGTGGTGCTCCAACAAATTAGAATTTTGTAACATCAACCCATTTTCAGTTTGCAACCAAACTGATAAATCTATAGATTGTTATCAGACAAGTGCATAAACGAATTTTGTCTTTGTTCTCAATCAATCTAAATTACAGCTTTTTTTTCTTGCTTCTTGATTTTCTTTTGTTGCTTATTTTAAACGTCTGTTTCCCAGGGTCAAAACAGTGTAAGAGCTGAGCTTAAACTTACACTTCCCCAGGTGAGTATGCCATCCACAGCCAGGAAGAGATGGTTACAGAAAGGCTAAAATAAATGACACAGTACAGACTCTAGACGAGGGTTTGCATGTGGACAGATTTAATAACTAGTAGTAGACTTAATTCTTGTCCGTGCAAACACATTTCTTTGCTAGCAGCTTTTATTGCGTGGATAATGCTGTCTTACATGATATTAAAATAGTGGCATAGTGGATTAGCTGTAGCTAACACCCAAACTCATTCATTTGTCCACCAGCAGGACTCTTGGAGAAAAAAAATAGGAAGAACAGGAATGAGAAGGTTTATGGATTGATGTAATGTTTCAATACTTTTTATTTGGCTTCTACAGGCTTTCTGGAAGAGTAACAACATTTGGAAGTCTCCTTCAATCAGTATAAATTCATTCACAAGAATATCTGAAGAAGTATTCTTGTGATTTCTTTGAACTGTTATTCGAGTTGCAGATTGAGGACAGCTGTTCTTATTGTTTTCATTTCAGAAGTGTATTAATCACAAGATGCCGTGATCTTGTGGCTACATGTAACAGCATACTGAAGAGAATAATTGAATTTAATGTATAATTCAAAAAATGAGGCTTGGTTGTGAGTACATTATTTCCTTTGGAAGAGTGAAACTTGTCAGAACAAAATCAATAGATGAAACAGAAGTGAAGAAGTAGCTGCTAGAAACTGCAGATAAGCAGCTAGACAATTTGATATACATACCTCAAGACTTTGCAGTTCTGGTCCTGTCCTTTAACAGCCAATGAGGTTTTATTTTGATTCATATTCCAGTTGTAGGAATAATAATGTCCCTTTTGCCCAGCTGAACTTTTCTTTTATTATCTAGCAGGTGCTAGTTATGGATGAAGAACTATTTAGCCAGAAGAATCATGAAGTGCAGATACTGCAGAATCAGCTAAAGACATTACTACAAGAAAAGGAAGAACAAGAGGAATTTTTAAAGGAGGCTCAAGAAACACAAAGATTACAGGTATTTTTCCTCTGGTACACATTTATCTGTATTGAAGCATCCTTCTACCATGTGAATGCATTAAACAGGTGCCTCAGATATTTTTTTACTTAACTACCAGTCAATATTAGGGAAATTTTGTTTGATTTACAGCTGTATCACTGAATGAATTGGGTTCATCTTGTGGATGTGTCGCTGTGTCGCTGTGTCCCGCAGCAAGAGAGAGAGAAGTCCAGCAGGCAGGAATGGTGCAGCAGAAGGGATTTATTAATTTATTTTACAGCTCTTTTATAGACTTTTTACTTCATAGCTAATTGGTTGAGAGATCAGCCACCCCGCCTGGGGTGACTGGCTGAAACCCTAAGACATCCGTTGTAAAAATATTTTTCTACTATATGGAAAACAAATTGCAGGTGTTCTTAGTTTACAATAACACTACTACACCACTTTCTGTGAGAGGGAAAAGTTTCACACGGGACAAGAGAGAAGCAGAAAAAGTTCTTGCTACTGCATGTCTGCATCCACATGGATGCATCACAGTAATGTGATTTCCTGGAGACTGTATGTGAGCCTAGCTGTGCTACAAGCCTCCTGTATAACTGGAAGTGAACCACTCATGCTCTCCAGGCTTCCTGAAGCATAACACACAGCATAATCCCCAGATTTGTATCACTGTTAAGGGGTTTCAGGACAATTAATAGATTAGGATTTAAAAGACTTTGAAAGATTCTTTAGAAACTGATAAAGAGTATAAAGATCCTACAGAATGCTTTAATTGAAAAGTTTTATAGAAACTTACCTTGTTACAGCTTTATTAAGACTTAGAGTATTGTCCCCTTTTGACTTTATAAGACAGAATTCCATCCTAACTTTCTGATCATTAACATTAGAGAAAACTGAGTGACACAGTTTAAAGTGAGGTAGCAACAAAGAGGCTGCTTTGCCTCTTTCCTTCTGTTGGTCTTGAGCTTGCTAATGAAATTATGATGGCTAGTATGTGCATAATATTTCAAGGTTGAGAAGACTGCAAATAGCATAGTTAGCATTCTCCTGGTGTTGCCTGACATGTGGATGAAAGATAAATTATTATATGAATTTTTAAAAGTGAAATGCATAAACATGGATAGCTAGTACTCTTCTCGTTATTATACTTTTCTCCTTCCTCTTCTTTGCTGATGGCTTGGGGAGAGTAAAGGCATGAAAGGTAAGTAAACTAGTCATGATCTTTTTCTTTCCTCTGTCACTTTCTTTCTTTTCTGTCACTTCTGGTAGATTTTTTTTTTAGCCTGTGCACCACAGTGTCAACTTACACTGTGATGATGCTTATATAAGTTCTGGAGGACACAAGATAACTGTCACACTGTAGAGAGAAGGTTATTTCAGTATCAGAGACAGGAGCAAAGCTTGAGAGTTTTCAGGCACCCTTTTGGCATTTAGTTCACTAAACTGCCACTTCTATTTAATAACATATGTAGGTAGAATAATGAAAAGCAAGTGCTTCTGTCAAATATTTTACATTGTATTCACAGGCATACGTAATTTAATGATACATGGTAGAATAAGGACTTTAAGAGTAGCAGCTATGAGGTAGGAGGTAAAAATGTTCATACACATATGTATTTATGCTATGGGTGTTGCACTGTGGAGTCGTACGTACAATTGTATCAGGGACAAATAGCTTCCAGGTGGATCAATTGACTGTTACTTCTTCCAAAATTATAACAAACATGATATTCATATGTATATTCTATTTTCTATGACATAGGAATAATATGTATTGAATTACAACACAATCTCAACTTGTAAGACAGTGTATATTTGTGTCTGCAAGGAACTTTCAATCTAAGACAGCAACATAAAGAATGAATAAAAATGTGTTACTTGAAGTAGAAGAATGCAGAATGTGTCATGAGCTATTCTTCAACTTCCCTGTTGTTGCTAGGCCAGATTTTAACCATACTTCAAAAAGAATCAAAAACAATAGAGTGAGTTGAAAATGCTTATAATCTTGGCCTTATGGATGAATGAGTTTAGGAAACGTAGGTACTTTTGAACAATGTATGGAGAATGCTGTAGGAGATGCTGATAAGGTCTCCAAACTAGCATTATCAACAGAGCTGAGTCTGGGTAGAAGAAAAAGCAGCAAGTGATCCTGGGATCATGTCCATGTGTATGTTTACTAATACAAGTAATCTTTAAAGTGGAACGGTTCAAAGAGAAAGAGGAAGCCCATATACATGTTTCATTAATAAGACTCAGACCCTAAGTTTAATTTGAAAATGTTTGTTTAATTCCCATTTTGTTTCTCCATAAACACACATATAAAGCAAGCATGAGCTCCTAATTATGTCATCCACTTCTCACTAGATGTCTAGATAGGCTAATGTAACTGAACTGGGTTTGCTGGTTTGAAAGTAAACCAGTGGGAAAAAGGAACCCCACACAACTACCTTGAGAGAGATTTCAGGTCAGAATTACAATTTAATTGAAAGGTTACAATAAATGCAATGATACACATTAAAACTGGCTTAGACCCGCAAAGTCACACTACAACCTGGCAACCTGTTGGCCAAGGTGGTGGTTGCAGTCCTATCAAGTGGTGATTGCAGTCCTGTTGAAGTGATGGTTGCAGTCAAGAGCAGTGGTCCTGTGGAAGTTCTGGTCCTCCTCTAGGTCAGTCCAGTGGTGGTGGTGTCCCAAGTCCCCAGTTATATGTGGTCAAGTTCAGGGGGGAATACTCAGCAGTATTCCCCCAGGGCAGGCAGTTTCACAATGAGAATGATGTAATCCTGTGAGTCATAGAATATTTTTGGGAATCCTTGGTCTTAGGTAGTTTCAGCTGGCCGTTATGGTGGTGCTGATGAGCCATTATGGCCCATTGGCAGGGATGGCCCCCTCAGGATGAGTAGGACTGTGCTGGTGCTTCCCCAGAGGGAGTTATCACTGTAGAGTCATTTGTGAAGAAAAAGAAACACCCCTCCTCGCAGGTTTTGCCTCTTCTCCCTTATGTCATTTAACACCCAGCTTGTTGCCTGAGATGTCAGATGTGCACTGGGCACCTACTGCAAACGACCCATCATTAACAGTTTGTCAGAAATGGCATGGAGGGCAGCAGANAATATTTTTGGGAATCCTTGGTCTTAGGTAGTTTCAGCTGGCCGTTATGGTGGTGCTGATGAGCCATTATGGCCCATTGGCAGGGATGGCCCCCTCAGGATGAGTAGGACTGTGCTGGTGCTTCCCCAGAGGGAGTTATCACTGTAGAGTCATTTGTGAAGAAAAAGAAACACCCCTCCTCGCAGGTTTTGCCTCTTCTCCCTTATGTCATTTAACACCCAGCTTGTTGCCTGAGATGTCAGATGTGCACTGGGCACCTACTGCAAACGACCCATCATTAACAGTTTGTCAGAAATGGCATGGAGGGCAGCAGAATACTCAATTTGGTTACACTGATTGGCACTCCTTCTGTAACCCCGGACACTGGGGCAGGTCTTTCTGAGAAAAAAAATGTGTCTTAACTTTACTGGATTGGAGAGCAGGGGTGGGGGTGCTGAGACTGATGATATGTCGTAGAATTCTCAGTTTGTTGCAGAATTTGCCTGTGTCCTGCAGAATAACTTAGGATCAGTGGTTGATTTACAAGACTCATGACCTTTGTGAGGAATTAGAAGTGGTGAATATGATACAGAGCTCAGTTTTGCTTTTGCTTTGTTTTTTTTCCCCATGAGACTGAGAAAATGGTGGAACAGCAAATGCTCATTGATCAGCTAAAATTGAAATTCGAGAAGTTTTCAAATGTGAAAGCTTTAGATTCCCCGAGTGCTTATAAAGATGGGCCAGCTGTCGTGGCATTTTCTAGGAGGCCCTACAGTGTCCCACTCACAAAAAACCTGCTACGTCCCCTTCATCTGCCTTCAGGGACAGAGATCCAAAAGGTAAGGTCTACCCACATTTTCCCCCTTCTACTTTGTAATAGTTATAGGCCAGTGATTAGACATGACATGGTAATGTATGGTGGCTTTCTCAGACGCTGCTGCTTAATTTCCCACTGAAGATTCTGAAAAATTAGTTTTGTAACATTTGTTATGCCACAATTATCCAAAATATTTAGGCTTAGAATTCTCACCTACAGGTGCTGTGGCTCTCATGTTTTCACCGCCCCCCCCAGCTGGTTTCCTGGATGTTTTGAGGGTTCAAGTATGAAATGTTACAAAAAATGAATTATTATTCTTACCAATATGTTGAGTATGTGGGATAATGAATTGCTAACAATGCCCTCATTCACGTTTGGAATGTGAATCTTGCTAAACCTTTTTTTACAAAGGTATTCGGAGTTATTATAGAAAACCTCTGTAATTTTGCTTACAAGCTCAAGTGGTGAAATATTTTTTAGAATATGAGTAAAGAATTGCTAAATTGTTGCAACTGTTTTTACCCATCACTATTTTCATGCGCTTTTTGACAGGGGTTTACCAGCCCCCCTGTCTTGTCCCTGGCCCAGATAATGGCAGAATTCTGTGTTCGAAGACAGATGATACTGAGTAAGATAGAAGATCAAGATAAAGTCCTTCACTGCCACCTCTCTGATCAGGGTGATGAAGACAATACAGGCAGCGAAGAGAGAACGTCATATGAGTAATTTTTTGTGGTTCTTTAATTTTTGTTACAGAAAAATGTATAGCAAAGTTAGTATTACTGCCTAATCTTTCCATGATATGAGACCATCTATAATGATACTTAGAGTAAACCTGTAGGACCAGCTGGGCATATTGCAAAATAAGTTTAATAAATGTAGGTTCATCAAAGATTTCTTGGGGGTTGGGGGATGGTGTGTGGGGGAGTGGTGTGGATGCAAAAGAAGGTATAAATGTTTTTGTAAGTTTGAGATTCTTCTCTGTTAAGATCATCTACTTTGCATGATGCTTAACAAAAAAATCCCTGTGTATTTGCAGACTAGCATGTTTATTGTTCTTCCACAGGTGTTCCATAAACCGAATGTGGACACAAAATCACACTTCTCTGTGCTTCCTTCCTGATGTAACTGACATGAAATGCCAAGTAAACAAGTCTGGTTTATCCAGTAAATCTGTGCTACAAACTCACACAACCACAGGTATAATGGAAGTTATAAGAGCAAATTTTCTGATAGTATCAGAATATGCAATAACATCTTTAGCACATGTAATTAGTTTTCCCAGCAAAATATGTGTATTTGTTACAAATATTTTTTAATTCAGTGTAGGTTTTCCAATTTCTGTTTTTCTTTCCCTTTCTGAAACTAATGTTAGTAATCTCTAAATAATACTTACTAACCAGAAAGCAGTTGACTTATCAAAAAGCTAGTTAGATATAAATTGTTAGTACTGCTTCAAGGAAAGGAAATGGATGCTATTATCTTACCAGAAATACTGAAGTGATTTCTAGAATATTTTTCCTCAGACTTAGGGTCTTGAAATGCAAGTACATACCATCCTTTCTTTTCCTGTTTAGACACATGGCAGGGAAAAATACTCTGCTCTGTTCTTTCCTTTTGATTCTTTTACTTTATATGGAAGAACTCCACACAGTCAATATTGCAGAGCACTACCTTTTGAATACCAGACTTTATAACTCTATTTTGCTTTGTTTTTTTCAAGGTGAAGAGATTGACAGCCTCCAGAAAATCCATATTTTTAACATGGAGAAGTTAAAGAATTCAGAGTTGAGGCTCGCTGAGGCTGAGCAAAAAATAAGAGAACTTGCACTTAATATCAAAAGGAAAGAGGAACTTATTAAGGAGTTAGTAAGAACAGGTAACTGGCTACCATAGAGATATTGGATACTGTAGAGGGTGAAGATGTTCAGAAACAAAAGAAAAGGCACAGAAAACCTGAAGTCCTGTATGTCTTAGTTTTTACATAACTATCTTAGATAAGAATACTTCTAACAACCTAAAAATTCATAGATTTTGCCAATTACTTGCTATGATTGCACTGAAGACTGTAAATTTTGATTACAGCCTACTCTACTATGATATGAAGATTATTTGTTAAGTATTTTTTGTGCTTTGTTGATTATTGCTTTTATCCAACAGTAGTGTGATTTCTAATGTCTGGTCAGTGCTACTGATCTCTTTGTAGACATGTATTTGTGACATAATGTCCGGGATAGGAGAGAAGATACCTCACTGTATCTTCTGTATTCTATCACAGTAGAGAAATGGGAGTCAGAAGTGGATGAAGGAAAAGTCAGTGTCCCTGCTAGCCTACATCCCCTGCACATCTGTTCCTGATACAGAAACTAGCCTTGTGATGACAGTAAGGATCTCTTTCTTCAGCCCCTTCAATCACACTCTTCTCCTTTCCTTACCTTCTCTTGAGGTTGTCTCAGAAAGATTCTGTGCCACCCCAGATTGCCCAAACAGGACAAGTCACAGAGTAGAAACACAATCCAATATTATTTACTAATTATTAAGGTGAAAATTGAGTAATAAATAAATGACATATTCTTCTGTAAAAAAAAACAAAAACAAAACCAAACAAAATAATGAAATACAGGAGAGCATTTTGCCAAAATCTACAGTAGGCAGAAGAATTTAACTCTGGCACTCAGATGGTACTTCCTTTGGTGGCATGAGGTAACTCACTGTAGTTAGTTTGCATTTTTTACCTTTTGTGAGATAAGAATAGGGAAGAATGCAAAGCAGGCAACAAACTTAAAGAATATAAAGAAGTTTTTTTAATAAAACTAAAAAGTAAAGGGAAATAAGAAGCAATTAAAGCAAAAAACCCCCCTTTTATCCTCCAGCACCTTCCCCTTTTACCCAACTCACACAAAGGATAACAGACTATGATTTTGATCAGTTTAAACCTTCAGAACACTTCTCCTCCCCCCATCATCCTCCCTTGTTCCACTTACAATATAAAGACACAAACTTGGGATTATATCAGCCTGTTTACCACTCTATAATAGTCTTTCATCAGTTCATTGAGGGAGAGGAGTCTCTTTTGACCATGCTGTGGAGCTTCTCCACAAGAACAGTCTTCTCATGGCCTCAATGTCACAGCACAACAGCCGCCCAGGATGGTTTTCTTTTGGCATGTGTGAGTCCCTTCCCTTAAATCACAGCTTTCCCTACAACTGTTTTCGAGGGTTCACTCATAGCTAATGGGGTATGATTTTAAGGATGAGCAGTTCCAAAGCAAAGGTTCTCCTCCTCTATCTCTAGGATCATCTTCACCTCTAGGAACAGAGGTCTTCTTCTTCTTCCCTGGGAGCAAAGGGTCTTCACCTCATCACTAACTCTCTCTGTTCTGGCTTCTCAGTGGATCACAGCTACACCAACATCTATCCATTTTAGCACAGGCACTTTGCTCATGGCTACCGTTAGAAAGTTCTTCCCACACGCTTATCACAAAATTACAAGGGAGTCTCTAATATTAAGCATAGTCCATCACCATAGCTTTACAAAAGAATTTCAGCTTACTAGCGTCTCCTCTATCTCTTCTTTCTGGGCTTCAGCTCTCTCTTCTTCACTGACTTAGGTGTCACTAACCATGGTGTCTATTCATGTGCCTTTGCCTTTCCCTTTCCCTCTAACGTGGGAATGGATTGATGCCTGCAGGTTTCATCTCTCTGGCAAACTTACAGCACTGAAGGAGTTAATCATCCCGTGCCGGGACCTTGCAAACTGGAACTTATCTTTCACTGGTGGTCACCTGATCTCTGCTGAGCGGCAGCTGGATGGAGTCACTGCATGGTCCCAGCCTCAGTCAGGGGAGCAGTGTCGGCCGTGCGGCTGCGGCTCTGGGGTGGTTTTCTCCCGGCCGGCCCGGCCCCGCGCTGCCGCACCGGGGACCGATCCGGCGGAGCCGCCACGGAGCAGGGTCCTGGCCCAGCCCGGCCCCGTCAGGCTGTGCAGACCGCACTGGGGCAGGCTGCTCTAACGGAACAGGAGCGGCTGAGATCTGGCCAGGCCGTGCCGCGGGCTGTGGCCCGGCCCCCACCAGGCCCAGTGGCCAGGGCCCAGCCCGGCCCGCCGGGGCCGAGCAGGTCTCCCAGTTACCTGTTCCACAGACCGGAAAGAAAGAGGCAGATTCCCACCTTGTCTGTCTTTAAATGATGTCTTTACAGAGGCACAACCAGCTTCTGAGTGGCTTAATAGAGCTGTCAATATTCAAATTAGTCTATTGATTGGTTCTATTAGGTTCTGGAGGGAGTTACAACAGCTCCTTGCAACAAACATCACGTCCTTGGCTGACAGAATAATTTTTTTCCTTAACTAAAACTTCAAGCTATGCCAACCCATGACACTCATGAAAAGTTCAGATTTAGGACTCTCTTTATCTCCATTTCAGCATTAGAAGGGTACTGCAGGTTCCTTTGGTGTTGGAAAATGTATCAGAAATTATTGACTTAGCCAGAACAAAGTAAGTAACATTTCAACTCCAAAAGTGAGTATTATATTTCAACTGATTATCATGTTGGTTTTAAACTATTTGTATATGCTGTCTTTAAGGTAAGGATGCTCAGTCTGTAAGCAGGCAGTATTCTTTGAAGATAACTAAACTGGAGCAAGAAATTGAGCAGGCCAAAAGGGAACTGGCTGAAACGCAAAAGCAGCTTCAGGAGCTGGACAGTAAAGAGCTGAGAGACATTCCTGAGAAAGTCATGTTACAAAGAGCGTGCCAGAAGAAGATGGAGGCAGCTAAGCTGAAAGTGCAGGTATTTCTGATCTGATCATTAAGATTTGCAAATCTCTGTCTCACTGTCACATCTGAACCTTAACACTCTGCTTATAAAATTCTTACCAGTTTCACACACTGAAGCTGGTTGGATTGAAGTAACTAGTGAGAAAATACTATTTTTGTACTCAAAAAGCTAGCTAACATCTACTTGGTTAGATACATAAAATATCTTCTTGGTATGTAAGAAGCTAAGAAAGTGGTGGGAGATATGAGATGTCCGTACATCATAGTATATAGTCCAATAGAAGAACCTCTCCAAGGGAGGGTACTACAAATTTACTACCTGCCATAAATAAAATTGATGTTTTATGAAAATACTATATAAATTCTAGCTCTAAGCAAATCCCTGTGATGCTTCGCAAGATCAGGCTCACCACAGGCATATTTGTTTGACACTGACCTTCTATTTTTAGGTTCTGCTACATCTAAGTTAGTATCCTGTGTAAGGCCAGCTTAGGTGCTCTGTGCCTCTCGATCCTCGAATGGCAGGTCAGAAAAGTTCCACACAGAAAGAGGTAGTTGGCTTATTGACTTGAGCTCAGGACCAGCATTCTGGCACCAGCATTCTGGCACCAGCATTCTGACGCCATTGAGTCTCTGCAAATTTTCTAGAACTGTGGTTTCTGCTAGATTTTAGTATTTTCACTGTATTGCCAAGCATGAACAGTACCTTTTCATGTTGTTTAATTCTGCCTGTGCCAACTTTACCAAATAGCTCAGAAACTACAGCAATAACAAGTGACTGTTTTGGGCAGAAGTTAGTAAATCTTGCTAAGAATTCAGTGAAATAAAGAATGAAGCTGAGTCACATTTTAGTTACAAGTTTTCCTGCTCTTAAGCTGAAATTTGACATGAACATTTAGACCTTACAGAAGAAGCAGCAAGACACCAAGAATTTAGCTTCATTATCTAACCAAAGTGAGAGAGAAGCAAGAGAACTTGAGCAGAAAATGGCTCAGATGAAGCATCAGCAATCCAAGATACAGAAGAGACTGTGTGAGGAGAGTGAAAAGAAGAAGCAACTGGAAGCAGAGCTTCAGCAGGACCAGCAACAAATTAAAGTAGGATTCTTCCTGTTTCCTTATGACAAAGAATAGGATGAATAATTTTTTCCCCTACTTCCTCAACAAACTGCACTGCCAGGCTTTCCCTAATTTTCAGTAATTACTTAATGACTTTCTTGATAAATGCACCAAAGAAATTGTCTACAAATATTTTATGTTAATCTGCATTTTGCCTTTATCTTTCAGCTTTTTAAAAAAATTTTATTTTATTATCTGATGTCTAGTCTAAATTGCAGTTTTATAAATAAATTTAGGGTCAGTATTTCAGATTATATCCTGTGGGGATTCTCACATGAAATGCATTTGACTGACTGATGTAGGAAGAATGCTGCTTTTTGTTTGTTCACAGGAACTTCAACTTAAGATGGAACAACAACAGAAGATCCTTAAACTTAAGGATAAAGAAATTGCTGCTTTTAAAAAGAAGAAAAATAACTCAGTGGGAGCTCCACAGAAGCTACATGTAGTTAATCTATTCCAAATCTGTGAGCCCCGAAATAAAAAAAAATCTTTCTTCATCCCTAGTCATCTGTTTTTGTAAACTGTTTGGAAGAAGAGTATTCCATCATAGTTTTGTCTTCCTTTTTTTCCTGTAACAGAAATTGGAAGTACAGCCTAGAAACTCTTGTAATCTACTCTTTTTAAATGAAAGAAAGGAGGGCCTTTAGCGTCTTTCTTTTTCCCCCTGTAATTTTTCAAAAATACTGATTCAGAAACCTCTGAATTCATCAGGTTTCGTTGTCTGGTAGGTTTGAGGGCAACCTTGATGTGCTATGTTTTAAGTGTTCCATGGGCTGTTTGGGCATTTTATTTTGTTTTGGTTTATACTCTGACATAAATTACAGTGTCTGGTTTTGGTTGTTGATAACAGGGTTAGAAAAGTACATATTCTCTGTAGTAGTGCCACCTACATTATTTCAGATGTGGACACTGGGACATGAATTACCCTAAGTCTTAAAAAGTAAAAAGAAATTTTAAAAGTTAAATAAAGGAAACTTTTTCGTCTTAACAGGAATGTATCCACTGATAAACTGTGGCTTCAGAGTAAATTTATAATGGACCATGCTAACAGCATCAGAACTGTCATTTACTATCTTTTATTCCTTCAACATCATTATTTCGTGTCACTTACTGTTTTTCCAAAAAGAGCTGTTTTGAGGCAACTATAATGCAATGAGGATGGGCTAGCTGAATTCTTGTAGTAACATCTAAACCTGGTTGCTGTGCTTGGGTAGATGACATCTATTTATATAACTTTTTATATAATAGTTTTAAAAAAGATATTCTTTAGAAAAGATACTGCATCTGATACAAATTTGTTTATATGAGATGCATCAATGTAACATGGCTCAGGCCCCTCTGTATCATTCTGAGTAAGGACTCTGTTGCAGAACTAATACTGACATTAGAAAAGTTCATGTCTTCCAGAGTTTTATCAGTAATTCTGAAGAAAGGTAAAAGATAGTCATAAAATTCTGACTCAGAATGTCCTGGTTAATGCTCTCTGGATCTCTCTTGAAACTTTAGAAACTGGAAGGGCAGAAGAAGTGGCTGGATGAAGAAATGGAAAGAATTCTTCAACAGCACCAACAGTTAGCAGAACTAGAAGAAGATTTAAAGAAAAGAGAAGCCATTGTAGCAAAAAAAGAAGCATTTTTGCAAGAGAAAAGCCACCTGGAAATCAAGAAACTGAGATCTAGCCAGGTGATTTAAGAAAAAAACACACAAAACTCACCACAGTCATAAGGCTGATTGAAAGACTGGTTGTGGGGGAAGGCAGAGGAGGCTGAAGCCAAGTGAGCTCCTGTGTCTCTACCACTGTAATGTAGACATAATGAAGCTTGACCAATTGACATTTAAAATGTAATTAACACAGGCAATCATTTTTATTCACTTTTTCTCCCCAAAATTGCAACAACAAAATAAAGAAACCAAAACAACACAATTTTGAACTGTGGAATTCTGTTATTGCAGAGCATTAAATGATATATCATCTATGATATATTATTTATGAATATGACTCAGTCCTTTTGCAATCCAGAGAATACAGCAGGGAAATATTTTGCAATATTTACTTTTCAGTAGAAAAAGTGAATACGAAGTAACATTGTTACATATAATGACTAGTGCCTTTAATTTTTATTATGTAGAAAACTGCATTTTGAGCATTTTTGTTTTGCCTTTTTTTTTTCTATATCTGTCAGCTCACAGTAAATGAAGTCCCCTTGCAAGAAACAAGAAATTTTTTCACTTCACATTGTGACAGTGTCACCTACTTTCTTCTTACTGGAAAGGAGTATCTCATTTTTATGTCTGCGATTGCTGTGATTTTTTTTAGGCTTTAAACAAAGATAGTATGAAATTGTCTACCCGCTTAAGTATGTTGGATCAAGAGCTGTGTGATAAAAGTATGCAGCTTCAGGGCAGCACCACTGAAGACAAGTCAGACATTTTGGAAAAAATTCAGGTTCTCCGAATCGAAAGGGATCAGCTGCTCAGAAGGAGAAATAGTATGGATGAGAAACTGAAAGATGGTAAAGTGTTGTCAACTGAAGTAAGTAAGCACCTCTGAGATAAATACAGGTTTTAGGTGTTGTTTGATAATAAAGCATTCCAGTCAGAGCCTAAAATGTCTCCAAATATCAGATAAGCTAGAAATGAGAAGCAGAAGTTGGGCACTTTTGTAAATAGCAATGTTAGAACACTGCTATGATAGCACCAATTATGTACCGGTGAACAAAGTTTAAGATCAGAGGAAAATAAGTCAGGTAGTGCCTTGCCAAACTATTGGTCTAAGGGTCGTATAATGAGAAGTAAGGTAACTAGAAGTTCATTGGTTTGTCACAGGCAGGTATTTTAGTGTCAGGATGCAGAACAAGCAATGTATTCACATAGTGATGCCCCTTGATTTTTTTCATAGAATCTTGTGAAAAAGCAAACTTCACCTGAAGGACTCCATATTTTTACAGTGAAAATAAGTCATATTACATGGATGGCCCATTGCTTGGAGTTGTTCAGTATCATTATGTTGAAGATAAATATATAAAAAATGCACAGATTACTTTTAGGTCTTGAGAAGCAATATGAGATTATGGCTGAGGTGATAATGTTCCAGAAAGATCCCTACTTGCCTCACTCATGAAAATCTGCAGTGCTTCAGGTCATGCATTTCTGCCACTTCCCTACACAAGTTATGGTCACCAAACTCCTTACTGACCTGATGAATTCATTAATCCAATAGAAAACTAGTACATCCAAAAATTAAAAAATAATAGCAGAAATCAAACTATTTAGTGAGGATGAGGGAAGGATATAAAGAGAAACATGACTTCTAGTTCTGTGATGAACCATTTGATGAACCTCTGTATGGTGGTAAGAGTGCTATGGCGAGAATAGACAAATGTTCTAGATTTGCACTCTATCTCCTATTTTCCCCACTCCACTGTCTGTGCTACAACTAGTTCATCTTACCGTTTACTTTCGTTCTTGGGAATGAAGTTAAAGATGTCTTGAAAGGTTATTTCTGAGCTTTTTTTTTTTTTTGAAAGATGTCACTCATGTGTTTCTGTGTAGGAAGAACATATGCTTTTCCAGCTAGAAGAAGGAATTGAAGCCCTGGTAGCTGCAATTGATTACAAGAATGAAAGTATTCATAATCGCCAGCACTTACTTAGGTCATCTTTTCAGAGTCTTTCACAGAGCAAGCATAATGTAATAGAGAAACTAGTTTCCCTGTCGGCTGCTGAGCTCAGAGATATCATCATCAGTTATTTCAACAAGGTTTGTTTTGGCTAATGAATAATATTTTATCCCATTTTCTGTTACTATTCTAGATATTGAGATGGTAGCAAGAAATAAAAATAAATTCAAGAAGCTTTTGGTAAATATCTCTTCAGGTTACATAGATCTGCTATTAAATTATTTTTAATTTTTATGTTAACCTAAATAGGATACTTGTGGGTTAAGTTTGTATATCTTGTTTTGTGGTCATTAGCTTGAAAGGCGCTGCAAATCTGGAAATTGCCATGCCCCTTTCCAGTGCTCTGTGTTGCTAACTTCTGGAGAAACAACGTGTTTAAATAGTGGTGTTGCATTCAATTTCTTCCCGATTGCAGGCTTTCAGAAAGCTCAGGCTACTATTCCAGTTGTCTTTTTCCTAAATCCAATATAAACTGATTTTGCATTCACCCTCTGCAGTGTGTGCAGCTACATGCTTAGGAATCACACTGACATCTAGAAACATAAATATTAAATGCATTAGGACATGGTGTCTTTGTGATTGTGGGTGAACCTTTGGTAATTCTGCAAACAAGTTGTCTGTGGGATGCAAGTTGGAAGTTTTTCAGAATCTGGAAAGCAGTGTTCTTTCAGTTTAAATTTTGCACAGGGTATTAAAAAAATCTACTAGTCCATGTGATCAAAATGTATGCAGTTCAGTTCTGAAGTGTCAACTTGTAGCAGGGGCAAGTCTGTTTCAAGTATGAGCTTAATGACTTGTAGAAATCCATTGCTTTTTTGTGTTTTAATCTATAAGGCTGAAGGGTAAAAGGTTTTCTTAAAATGGTCTTATAAATCAAAATAAGTGTGTTTCTTTCCAAGATTGTTGGCCTACGTGAGTCTGAACGAAAATTACAAGTGCAGATCGAAGAACAGGAAATTAAGTCCATACACCAGGAAAACATGATGCGTGAATTAGAATCTGCACTTGAACATATCAAGTTGCAGTGTGACAGGCAGCTGACTCACCAGCGCCAAGAACACGAGAAAAAAATACAGTTTCTATTGAATCATTTCAAAGGTATTTTCTTCCTGGGTGGGGATGATGCACCAAATATTGTCTTTGGTCATTAACAGAGAAATACTGTATTCCAACTGAAAAAAAAAGAATTGGGTTCAGAGATATATTTTGGCTGTCAATAATTCTAATGTTATGTAGGATGCCAAGGAACAGACACATGGTGCCTGTATGAATGGAAAACTGAATATTTTTTTAAAGCACAATCAGAATTGTTGTATTTTCTTATTGAATTTAGTGATATTAGAAAGTCATAAGATACCTGCTCATCTTGATCTTCTAAATACTATTAAAACTAAGAGGTGGGATTGGCACAGCCTTTTTGATCTTATTTCATGTTTGTTAAAACATGCACATTGCAACCAAAGTGCCATCAAGGTACTCTGTTTAGTTGGACATCTTGATTTTTGACACAGATACTTGGTTCTTAAATTAGTTTTATTTCTCCTAGAACAAAACAGTGAAGGTATTGCAGAAACCGTGAAAGGGTATGAAGTAAAAATCCAGCAACTGGAAAAAGATTTGTTTTTCTATAAGAAAACCAGCAGAGAGCTGAAGAAGAAATTGAAGGACCTCCTTGGAGAGTCATCTGAATAATTATTGTCATCCCCTAAATGCAAGCATAGTATCTGATAATGTTTATGCAATTATCAATAGACCATTTGAAGAACACACAGAACTATGTCAGATAGCTGTAAAACATCGTATTTTTACTGAATTAACTTTTCTTCAGAAGTATATTCTACCTCTATTCTCATTTCAAGGGAGAGACATTTGTTTATAGCTGTAGCTATTGCAGTGGTTTAAATTCTTGTTCTGTTTTTTCTGGGTTCTAACATAATTTCAGCATCTACAACCTTAAACTCTTATGGTTAAGACAAAGGAATTTTGCTGTCTGAAAGCATCTGAATGGTATTGTAACTAACAGCTTTGTTATATGTCATGCATTTGATTTCTTAAAAGTTTCTGGGAGATTGCCAATGAAAAATGCCACACTTTCAGTTATTAATTTACTTTAGCTACTTACTTACTTAAGCTGAAAGAGAACATTTACACACTTGAAGGGAAAAAACAAGTGCTTTCTATTGTGACTCTGCGCTTTGGCATAAAAAAACCCCAACGAACTGAACAAACAAAAAAACAACAACCAACTGTTAGTATAAGTTTTTAATTGTTCCATGTCCTTCTTGCTAGAATCCAGATGTACAACAGAGCTATTCATGTGGAGGAGAAAAGAAGGTTCGGTTTCATCACTGTTTTTGTTGTCTCATACCTCTCAATGCCACCACAATACCTCACATGCACAATACAACAGGCCTTCTTGGCCTGTTGGTGTTTCTTTTTAAGGCGCAGCAAGACTGGTTCTTCCTCCCAATGGATGCTTCTGTTTCTTTCCACACATGCCATGCCTTCCTACAGAGAGTTGCCAAAAACATATCTCTACTCCCAGAGTGAATTAAGGCTCAGCCCTTTCCCTCTAGGCAAGATAATGAGCCTACACATTCATTACTATAAAGTACACTATCAGACTGTGAACATGAATATTCTAGAGACTGGATTATAAATGAGCGTAGGAATGATTACTCTATGTCTAATAAACAAAGACGCATGTAGTTAAGGATATGTATCCATGGGGGGAAACACCTATCCTTGGCAAACTGTAGCAGTGGGAAGACGGGAGAAGACTCCTGTGAATTTCCAGCTTTTTCCGATGCATATATTTGCAAGTTATATAAGAAATACTCTGCATTTAGTTATTTTTTTAATACATTATGAAATGTGTTGCTATACAATGTAAAAAAACATCATAATTTGTTACTAAGCTTTAGAATTAATAAAATCCCAGTTTGTATATTGCAGTCAAATTTGTAAAATGTCTTTTGTGTGTTGTCCTAGTATAGTTGCTGACTGTTTTTCCATATACGAATAATTTCATATTTGTCATGATGCAGTTGTTTTAAGACTGCTTACTAGGATACATGACAAGTTAGAATGGTGAACCTTGTATTAACAGCACCTTCTCAGATGAGAGTAATGGCAAGTACCGCTGATGTTTTTGTAGATGGTGAACTTTTTGAATAGAAAGGGCAAAAGGTGAAGTGCTGATAAGTTTTTACCATGTTCATGCTTGAAGTTACTGATGCTGTAAAACCACCTATATCAGGAACTCAGAGAAGTTGTAACTTAGTTATTTTATCTGCTGGTAAATTTTATTTTAGATAACAGTGTTGTTGTTAAGTTATCCACAAGTTACTGCTTCTGAAGAATTCAAGTGAAAACAGCTGTTAACAAAGTTCACATCTTTACTAACTACAAGTATAAGTACTTTTTGAAGGATCAGAGATCTCCCAATCTGCCATTCTGCTCAGTGTACCACAAGCAGTGAATAAAAATATTTTAAAAAATAATTTAAAATAATTCTGTACTGCTTTACTGGATTTTGTTACGGTGACAATTCCTCATGGAAATTTTTTAGGTTTTGCTTTAGATAATATCTAGACAATAGTAACATGGACTGAAAACAGGAAGAGAAGGTAATTTTCCTTAGCCACTGTGGTGAATAGCAGTACTGTGTAATTATTAATGAACAAATCTTTTCTTCCTCATGGTGAATCAGATTTCCAATTTCAGTTGTATGTAACGGGAGAAAATACAACAAAATACAGGTCTCCGTTCTTATTATACTGCAGCTTTAAAGGAACTTCTCTTAAACCTGAGAAAATACTGATTTTTTTTTTAACTACTTCAGTACTGGGCTGAATGTACAGAAATATTCCCAACAATATGTAATTCTTACATGCAAGAAAAGAAAACAAATAGGATAACAAGAAGTTTTGGATGCTCCATTCATGGAAGTGTTCAAGGTCAGGTTGAACAGGGCTTTGAGCACTCTGACCCAGTGAAAGATGTCCCTGCCCTTGGCAGTGGGATAGACTTAGATGTTGAAAGGTCCATTCTGACCCAAACCATTCTGCGATTCTAAAATTTTATGGTCTGTGTCTTGTTTATACCTATGTGGCTTTCAGCTGCAAAATGCAGATGCCGACATGTGCAACTACCATAGAAAAAGCTCTTCCCTGCTTGTTAAGTGTTAAGGAAAGTGCCATGTGTCATTCTCCAGAGCTTGCCTAGTAATAAACAATTCCTCTCGTACTACAAAGACGAAGCTCAAACATTTCTTTTGTCCCATGTTAACTGTCACTGAATGCAATATGGCTATAAAAATGCGTAATTGTTTGTGCAGCACTGAATGCAGTACCAAATCCTGGGATCTTAGTGATAGTTGCTGAAGTGGAACATTACAGAATGTTGAACTACGAGTAGGAGCTGACTGATTCGGAGCAGATTAGAAAACCTCTGTCAGTTACCTGGGAAACAAGCAGAGAACATGGAAGTTGGAGGGAAAGAACCGGAGAAGAGACTAAAGAGTTGACAAAGCAAAATACCTGTAAGTCTAAAGAAGACTTTTAACTGAGTCTTTTTTGTTTTTTTTTTTTTTTTTTTTTTTTGGACACACTTTAGCACTAAGCCATTTCCAAAGCAAAGTATGTGTGAAGAGAGCACTTCACTTGGGTGGGCAGCAGGAGAGGACAGTGGGACAAAAGTCTTTATTAATAAAGGTACCATGAATCTATAATACTGTTACAACTTATTACTGACTTCTGAAAACTAGTTCCATGAAGATGCTAACAATGAAAAAAGACTTTTCAAAGAAATGAGACAATAGCTTACAGTCCACAATTATTCAGATTTCATAATAATGCTGAAAGCCTTACTCTAGCTTCACCAATTTGTTTGTCCTACCTTTCTTTGTTTGTTTGTTTGATGGCCAACTCTTTGAAAATAATTTTTAAATACCATATCTTCAGGATGGTACTGATGCCACTTTGTAGAACTGTGGACTCTGTGATCACACAGAATAAAGTGTGCATAATCGTATCCTGACAGATAGAATGCTACTGAGTGGAATGAGGTAATCTGTTTTGTTACCAGTCTGATTCAAACTAAACCCCCTTTACTCGGAGAGGTGGTATGTGTTTTCATTATCTGCTGCCCCACAGGAAATATTTACCAAGGATTACAAGATCAAGACTTTTGTCTAATCAGATCAGTGGTGCCCATAACTTGGAGACGTGACTTCTTTCCCAACACATTCGTACTTGTAAGCAGTTTTGAATTAGGAAATCCAGGATATTTATCTTTTCACAAAAACTAATCAATCTGTTTCAAGGTACCATTAAACTGCTAGAATATTTTTACAGAAATTTGATTATTCTATACTATAGAAGCCAAAATCCAAACAACTGATTATCTGCTTTTCTATAAATTTGTCTTCCCCTAAATTTTAATTTGTGCAGCTATCCCTATTTGACAGATTTGATGGTTTTTTTCTTTCACTACATTTAGTTAAAGCTTCACCCACCCCCTGCCCTGTCATCCCCCACTGTAGGACTAACCTGTGTTGTTTCTTTTGCTATTGAGTTTGACATACTTAAAAATTAGTTCATATTATGCTTGCTGATTAGCAGAAGGAGTTCCATTTAAATGAAACCAAAATTGGATTCTAGAAGTGCCTGTTGATGGCATCATAAAAAGAGTCCATCTGTTTTTAAGTATTAAAGAAACACACACGTTTCTAACTTGGGCAATGCTGAATACAGTTCTCATTCAACACAAGTCCTTTCCCTGTTCACCACTTGCTGTATTAGCCTGTCCAGTATAAAATTAGTCTTTCTAATATAAATTACACAGAAATTCTTCAATCAGCTGATTTATTCTCTTCGACGTTGTTCTTACTCTTAAATTCTTTCTATGTCTCTTGGAAAAAGAAAAAAAAGTATTTTCTCATACCTAGTTCCTTTTGCATTTGTAAGAACTGAATGTTCACAAAGACATAGCTTTTTTTGTAGCTGTTGCAGTCTGTTTCAGGAAGGATACTCCTCATATGCTTTCTTTGGAAAATTCAGCAATTGTTTCGATATTATTTTCTCACAATGAGTCACTTCAGAATGTGATTGTATGTGAATTGGCAATAGACAGCTTTGTTATTCTGATTTCCTGTACAAATGTTCAACACTATTTTGTATCTGTTCTAGTTACTTGGAAATAAGCTGTAAGTTATATGTGTCAAAAAGGTAATTAAGAAAAAGAAATTGAACCCTCATAACTAAGGCTGAGGTGAGAAAGCCAGAATAAAGATGAAGAGAAAAAGCCTCTCATTTACTGAACACTGAAAGAGTTTGGACTGCATAGATTGTGTGTTACCCTTAAATAGGCAGTTAAAGTTCTGAAATGAGAGGAACATGCCCAGCAAAACAAAAAGTTCCACATAACAGAGGTTAGGGAGACAAAGAGACTTGTTGGAAAGACCAAAGGACAGTGTACATGTAGAGAGAAGCTGGAGGAAAGAATTCTGGGATGGATATGTCTAAAGACAACTATCGCCATGTGGGTGTTTGGTGGGGAGCTGCTGTGTTATTCCTGAGGCGTCCCTTCGCGGGGAACCCCCGGCGGTGCTATTTTGCACACTCGCAAGCCAGCTCTCTCACCCGTGCGGTGGAAACATGCAGCACATACTCACACTAACTTGGCTAGCTCAGGCAGCACTAGAGGCAAAGAGTCAAGAGGTGGATCTCTGTATAGAATTCCGAGGGGTTTATTACCAAACCAGAATGAAGGAGTCCAGGGACAGGGTGGGCGGCTACTGGCTGGGACACACTTATTAAGGGGTACAGAAGGGAAGTAGGGTAATACAACAACAACCAATGGGGAGAGGGGGCAGAGTGGGAGCTGGATTACATCCTTTTAAGGAATACAAGGGGCATTTGTCAACTGGCCAACCAGACAGATTGAATCTACATAGGATCTACATAGGATCTACATAGCATCTACATAGCATCTACATAGCATCTACATAGGATCACAAGGACTGATGGGAGCGGATTTTCTCACTGAGTTAAGGGGTGATCTTAGACTTCGGAGTAGGGCCACCAGCGGGCCTCTCTCTCCTGTACCTGGGCTCTTCAGTCCCCTGGCCACCACAGCTGCTGGTTCACATGCTGCAACAGACAATTACAAAACTTTAAATATGATTTTTGTGAATCAAACTAACAAAAGTAACTTGGGTTAGGGCAAAAGTTGTGGAGTACAATTGGAAAATACCTGCTAATGGATCAGGGTAATGGAAGGGATGATTCTTTTTCCTAGACTTTTGAAAGGGTGATTCTAGGTAAGAACTAGAAAAGCAATCATTGAAAAACAAATCCCACTGAAAGTGAGACAAGATATTTCATTTATTAGAATTACTGAAGAGCTGACAAGGATGTGGTTCTGGTTCAGACTTAACAAGGGCATGTGATTGAGATTTGCTTACTAAAGGCAGAGTATTTGCACAGTGAGCCCCCTATCCACAGCAGAAAATAATTGCTGTCTATGCAGTTATGCTTTTGCATGAAGCTTTTTTAATTTAACCCCTTGTCTTGGGTGACTTTATGATGCTGTATCACATATCACCTGCCCTGTGCCCAGGCATGATTCTTGTGCCTTTCTGTGCCTTTAAAACTGGGTGCAAGAGAAAGGGAAAAAAAACCCTTTTTTTTCCAGATGTACTTTTCAAAGCAGTGTGTGCTCCGAGGTCACTCTATCTGCTCTGCATGCTTCTGCTGCTGGACAGTAGAGAAAAGCACCTTCCAGCTTTTTCCCAGCTCTTGGCTCTTTTTCTTGGAAGAGAGAGATGGAGAGTTAAACTCCTTTGTCTCCCGGGGACTGTGGCTTCTTCTTCTTTTCCTCTGGAACTGTGCAGCAAAACCAAAACATCATCCAGGAGAACTTTCCACCTAGGCCCGGAGGTGGGCTCACACCGACCCAGCTCCAAAGAGGAGGGAGACCACACCCACAGAAGGACTTTAAAATTTTCCCAAGTTTCTCTTCACAGCAAGAGGTTTTATTATTTAGCATTATTATTCTTTTCCCATGTGTTTGTTAAGTAAACAGGTTTTTTTCCTTTCCTCTGACGAATATTTCTTTCCTGAACCTGGGGGGGAAGGGGTGGCTGTAACCTGCCTCCTAAGAGAGGACATTCAAATTTGGATGTTCCTCTGAATTTTGTCTAAAACGGGGACAAATATTATAGTGGCGCCCAATGTGTGGCTTGGAGGAAAGTGAAAAAACCTGTACTAATTACATTTTGGTTTGGTTTTAATTACCTTCTGTCGAAGTAAAGTGGTCCCCATGTTGGTTGAGTTCATAATGTCTCTCTGGTTTGAGGTACTGATGTCTTTCTGGTCCCTAGCCATGTCTGCTTATTCACAGGTTGCT
>VYZQ01043553.1:28358-81067 GCA_013400655.1 Mystacornis crossleyi
AATCCTTCTGCCCATTAAACTGGAGAACCAGTGCTTTGCCTGGTTGTATGTGGGATTGTTAGGGGCAAAGAAGAGCCCTAAGAGGTCTGTCCTCTCCCTGACCCCACTGTGCGTTGTGCTGTTGGGCAGCCAGCCTGCTACTGCTTGTCCCATGGTGGGGCCCTTCACACTTGCTCTGCTCAGCTTTTTGTGATTGCTGTTACCCATTTGTGCCTCACAGTGTTGCTTTTCCCTACATCATGTTTGCTCTGTAGATGACTATTTTAAATAAAGCAGAGTTGATATTAAAGAGGCAGAACATTTGAAGGCCTTTACTTGCATTTCTGACAATGCATCCAATTACTCCAGCACCAGCATGACTGTTTTGTTTGCCAAATGCTGATCTGATTTATCACTATACTAGACTGAAAAGCCATATAGTTAATGACAGTCAGTTTCAACATCTTTTCCTGATTGCCTATTATTGTCCTGAACCCGTTTAATTTTCTATTGTCTTTGTTAAAAATGTAGAAGGGGAAGAAGAGGTTGTTTTAATCCTCCATATTGGACTGTTGAGAATAGCCAGAGTTTAACGTGCCATCAGGAAGGCAGAACTACAGCCTTGCTTTTTGGTAGTGACTCACTACATAAATTAAGCAGGATGGTCCCCAAGGCTTGTACTTCTCATGCACTCTGCATCACGTTAGAAACATTAAAATATTAACAAACTTTGATCCCAGGGCAGCTCGATGCTCATTCAGATCTGTTTTCAAGCTAGAATGCACTCCCTCTTTGGAGTCTATAGTAGACTTCAGAAAACTTGGCCTGAAAGCCCAGAGCATCATCATTCAGCAGCACCTAAACTCCCTCTTCAATTATTTAAAAGCCACTCTGAGAGACTCTTTGGAGTTGTGTTACAGCTATTTGTTGATACTACAGTTTTTCATGAAACGGCACATCTCTCTGGCCCTCCCCAGTTCTTGTGAATGAGATCATTACTACTTCTACACAGTATACCACCACCTCATTCTCCCTAGCACCTTGGAACTATCAATGTCCTTGTGTTGATGTCACAATGAGACCTTAAATATCCTAAAGCTATTCCTAGTTAGCTAGGGTTTCTCACACAGGAAAACCACTGAGATTGAGTTTCAAGAAGTGAAAGAGGAGAGGCGGTTGAAGGAATACACCATTTTCTCTCCCTGAATATTTCAAGAGGAGCATTAGGTACTGGCCAGCTATCAGAACCTTTTCTCACATGCCCTCCTCCCTTACAGTCTTTGTTCCAGGGACCTCTGTGGTGGCTGCAGCGAAGAAGTGCCTGTGTGAGAAAGGCAAATTCAATCCCTCACAGCTCTGCCTCCTGCACTGAGCTGCCAATTCAGTATTAGTGGTGTTTTCTTCACAGGCTCCTGCAGCTTCCTTGCTGTCGTCTCACCCAGATCTAGAGGGCCCAGGGAAAACTGGCTGCTTGCAATAGCAGCAGTTTTAGAGTTGCTACTGCCTCACAGGTGGGTAGTGAAAAGCTAGAAAGCAAAGTGAGGGTTACTGGTCCATGTTCCCTTACATTTTTTAATTTTCCCCTTCTCATTCCCCCACTCAAGCCTGATTGAGCTGTGCCTAAATAAGTTCAGAGTATTTCTGAAACTTTGTTTTGAAAAGGTCTTCTGAAAATTTTCTGCCAGTTAAGGCTGTGTGAAATCACACATCAGAAAGAGCTCCAGTGCTGCAAAATGACATGCCCATCATCTCCACATTTCTCTCTGTGAATGTCTTCCAGCATTTCTCCTTTAAACTTCAGCAACGCCCTCACCCAGTTTTAATTGTTGCTTTACTTTGATCTTTGCACAGCAAGTATTTTTCAGTCGACTTCTCCAGAAGAAGCTGAAGTATCACCTAAGGGTGATAGAGGTGGGGGAATAAGTGCACATCTGGGACAGGCTCTTTTAGGAGGAAATAGCTACCGCTGGCATTTGGGTGTCCTTGAGTGACCAGTAGATCTGGACTTGTACTCTCTTCTGAGGGGCAGCTATTTTCACTCACTGGTGAGAATTTCCAGAGCATGAGATAGACAGTAAGAAGCCCTTTTCACCATGGACTGACTGTGAATTGAATGAAAATTAAACAATAATCAAAACAGGCAATTCAGAGTCTTTTGTTGTTGCTGGCAATCAGGTTACCAGCAAGTAGCTTTGGTGACCCTGAGACTGAGAGCCACTGAAGCTGGCAAGATAATTAAAGAGGGAAGGACATGCAGAGGGTAACACATGCAGACCTCCAGTAAGCTGAATAGAATACAGATCACAACTTTGCTTTGTCTTTTTTTCCATCAGAAATTTTTGGCATGCCACTAAACTTCTGTTTCCCAGTTTCTCTCAGAAAATTTCCCTGGTCCTCCATTAGATTTCTGCTTCAATAAAAGGACTAACAGTTTTCAATTTCATAACACTTATAAAATTTATTTTCTAAGTGACTACAAGATGCTTTATTGAAAAATTATGACTGTTCCTTACTGCTTCTCTTCCAAACAGACTGGATTGTATTCACAAAGGACACCTCCGACCTGCAGAGTGAGAACAAGCAAGCCAAAACTGGCTGAACAAACTAAGTAACAATAATTAAAGTATAAATGAGACCTTAGCAATTAGGCTAAGGAAAAAGCATCTGATGAAGCAGCTAGTCTCCATTCAATTCCCAGATGTGTGAAAAAGTGTATTTTCAAGCCTGGCTTGGTTTCATTAGTAACTAAAATCTAAACTTATCATAAAACTAAAGGGGACAATGTCAGGTTTCTGTCATGGGCAGAACAATGCTAATGGCAGCAGATATATGAAAACAAAGAGACCTGGCCCAGGCTGGCAGCAACGTACCCACCATAATTTGCTGCTGAGGTTCCTTGACACGTGGGATAGGTCCGGAAAGGGCCAGGTGTGCGTGCCCCCGGGATGAGCGGCACGTGGAGCGTGGCAGACATTTGAATGCAGCACAGGGTGGTGGGGAGCAGGATCGGGCTGCGATGCAGGACACACGCAAGGAGCTGTGGCTCGGGCACGGGGCAGCCTGGCCATGTCTGGCCAGCAGTGTCCACCTGCACACCTGCCTTGGGGAACTGCAGCCAGGCACACGTCTGAGGATCCCTGCCTATGAGGAAAGACAGACCACACAGGAAAGAGAGCAGATGTAGAAGCAACAAAACCTGATGTGTGGCTGAAACACATTCCCCGGGCTCAGTTTTTCACAGGGCCTCTCTCTCTCTCTCACGGAGTTGTCTCTGCTTCCCAGGAGATGGCAAGGTGTGTGGGCTGAGTATTCCTGCTGCAGAAATTTAGCTATCCTGCATTTCTGCTCACAGTTGGAATTATCTGGCTGCAGGGTGGCTGTGGAGGTGCTGCTTTTCTGGGGAGGTTCTTGGGGCTGCAGCAGGCTTTGAAAGAGAAGTTCTGTTTATCCACTGGGTAAAGCTTCCAGAGGGCAGGTAAAATCTCTATGTTCTTTAGGAGTACAGGATGAGTAGGGTGTTCTTGCTGAATTGTTTTCTGTGCCCAAGCATTGGCTGGAAAGTCACTTGTGCATCTAAGAAATCCAATGGAAACTGTGAAATGTGATTTTGAAAAAGTATTGCAGCAATGCGCTAGGACAATTCAGTGATTTTGAGCTTTCACATGCAGGGTGAAAATCATGAGCTGCATTTCCAGGCTGTTCATGAGAGGTCTTTGCTTGTTCGCTTGTGTTTAGACAGAGGAGAAGCTGTCCTGAATCCCAGCCTGGGAGGGAAGGATGAGCAAAGTGAAACATTCCTCTTGCTGGGACAGCTGCTGACGAGAGAGGAGCAACAGGAGTGGGTGTGCACCAGCACTCGGAGCAAGGGAGAAGGTCTGGGGGAGGCAGAGGTTAATGGCTGGTGGGAACTGGCTGTGATCTTCTCTTAAACTCTGCAGTTGTGGTGGGGCCAGAGCTGACAAAGATCAGCTCAAAGTGAGAGTTTAGAACACCCAAATCTGATCACAGCAGGCTGGCACGAAGCTGAGCACGGACTCCCTGCCGGTAGCAGAAGCAGTGTGTTGAGGGATCAGGTCTAGGAACAGCAACCACAGCCCTTTTCAAAATAAGGGTTTTCTAAAGGAATTTTGTTCTTTGTAATTTAAAACCTTTACCTGAGAGTGGTCCCTCATGGTTATTGTGGATGTACTGAGTTTAACCATCAGCTGCTCTTGGGTCATGTCTCTGTGCTTCACTGCCTGTACTGCTGCCCAAGCACACAGATAAGAAGTGTGGATGTTACGTGGAGCTGCTCTGCTATTAGCAATTCCCCACTCCTCAGAAGTGCTTCCTGGCAATGAAATTGTCTTGCTTTTTGACAACAAAATCCATCAGCAGGCTACTCTCAGGTCTCATCACCACCTTCACTACCTTTCTGCTTACACTGCTTAAAACAATTTTTAATATTCTTCTTTATTCTGTTTTGCTGTGTTACATGTAACAATTTTGGTTAGTATTAGAAATGAAGAAGTAAGAAAGTAAGATGGCTTTACAGATCACCTAGACTGCTACAGAATCACCTATGAGGCTACTTCTCTGATCAGCTATGCCACAGTAAAATCTTTGGTAATCAGTGTGAAGTTGCATCAGGATTCAGAATCATCTGGATGATTCCAGGCGGCAAACCTATGACCATTTAGGCAGGAACAAGTTTTTTCCTCAAAGATTATAGGAATACAGATTAGAATTCTGTATCTGAATCACTCTACACCAAATTAATTGCTTTATTTTATTTTAAAATGTAGAAACAGCTGAAGTACATGGGTAATTTTGGTTCCATAATCTGTAGTCAGGGATCAGAGCTGGTGATGGCTGTACCTTCACTGGGAGAGAATGAGAAACGTAGTGGTTAAATTTTATTTGGGTCACTTGTAACATTTAATTTTCACAGCCAGTTTGGTTGGCAGAATATTTGATTATATATATTTTTTGCATAATGATCAATGGAAATCCACATCAGTCCTCCTCAATAAAAGACAGTCGAATTATACCGTATTATACTGTAAACACTACGTATGTTTTAATAGTCTGCATGGGCTTTCCTGTAAAATGAAGCTTAGGAAGGGAGGCTTTTTCTCCTGTCAAAACCAGTGGAGTGTAGCTAGGTCTTTTTGAATCTGTAACAGCCCTCTGAGGAAGGAGAGATGTAAAAACAGTGACGTGAGGGAGGCAGACACCCCACCCCCACCCACCCCCAAGTGCAAGTGTGTAAATGCATGTGAGAGCTGGTCCTCGGAAAAGGAGAGCTGGCAGGATCCATCTCTTCTGCTGGTGGAACAAGAATGGATTTACATCTCATCTGTGCCATCCCCAGGGCAGGGATCGGAGCTAAAGAAAGCCCTCTTCAGCATGGGAGAGGGAATCCGTGTATTTTATGTTACAGCTAAGGTTTACTCTTTGGTACAAGAGGACTTGGCTACACTATACCACCAGCCCACGTCAGGGCTGGTCCAAGCTCTGCAGCGCCAGGGGAATGCAGGAATGATGCCTGTATGCCTTGGCCACTGGGGGCATCTGCCAGGAGCAGCTGAAAGCATCTTGGTTGGCTCTCTGAGCCTTTTGGGGTGGGGGAAGCAGAGCAAGCAGGTTGTATAAATTCTCACCAAAATGAGTATACTAAAATTGCAGCACTCCTACTTCTTTCTTCTGAGTGTGGGCATTAACAAATACATTTTCAGTAGGCAGGGAGTGGGTGTGTGAGAGCAAAGTGTTTGCACTCCTTTCCCACCATCTCAAAAAGGGTGGATGTTTCAGGGGAAAGGATCCTGACTGCAGTGCTCATCTTTGATTAGCACATCATAAAGAAGTCACACATTGAGTTGCCCAGTTGTAAGTGACTGCAGAACAGATTATGGAAGGAACAGACAAAATTAATATCACCAGATCACCAAGACTGGAAGACATTCACCCAAGTCTTCCAAAGGAGAATGTAAAGATGCAAGAGCTGATCTGCCAACAGCAGCCTGCAAACTCTTGTCTAAAACCAGTTTGATGTTGTAAGGTTGATGACACCAGTTTTTTAGAAAGGTTTCCAGTGGAGACAGAGGAAAATGTAGGCTGCTATATTTGACACTTGTGCTGGGACACCTAATAGGAAATATAAAGGTAAGAGAATTAGTGGACAGGGAATAAAAATTACAAAGAGAAATACTGGTGTAACTTTGTGCCTGATCCTCTCTAATAAATGTATCAGAGTGGTGGATTAGGCTGGACTGCTTCCTATAATCCTCTCGAATTTCCTGAAGTGTTGTGAGGACCTGGATTGCCTGGGAGTGAGGTTACCATGAACACCTCCACCTCTGGTTGCCCTGAACAGCTGGTGAGAGATGGTGGGGCAGATGTGAGAATGCAGCTAGTAAAGGAGAAGAGACTGTGCAGAGGTGCAAGTGGTGGGAGTAGGAGGAAAGCATAGCAGAGCAGGCACTGAGCAGGAATAATCCAGGCAGCAGGACAGGGAAGGAGACTAGAGAGAGGAAAACAGATGTGAGAGAGGCAACTTTATACTGGCTTTTTTCTTTCTAACTAGAAGATGAAAATGCAGGGTGCAGTAGGAGAGGCACTGATGGAGGCAGCCAAGAGAGGTTGCCTGGGGGCCATGGGCAGGTGTCACTCAAGACATGGTCCCTTGCAGTGACTCTAACAAGTACCCTTGGCACAGCAGAGGTCTTGGCTCAACGTGATCTCTGGAGGTAGGACACTGCTTTCCAGGGGAAGGATGAGAGGCAATGGGCACAAACTGAAATAGGAAAAATACCATTTATATGTCAAAGGATCCTCTTTATGGGTAAGGGTGATCAAACAAAGGCACGGTAGGATCCAGGGAGGTTGTGGAATCGCTCTTCTTAAAGGTATTCAGAAGCCATTTGGACACGGTCCTGGGTGAACGGCTCTGGATGGCGCTGCCTGGGCAGGCAGGTTGGAGTAGATGACCTCCAGAGATCACTTTCCACTTGGTCTGTTTTGTGAAGAGGAGAGTGGGGCTACTGTTTGCTTGTGAAGGAGCAACAGGAAGAGGGTAACAATGGCTCTGGGCTGCCACGGCCGAGTGGCCAAAAGGAGAGAGCCCTTACTGCAAATGCCCGGCGATCACTGACCGTGCCGAGACAGGGGCTGCCCTCGAGCTCCCCAGAGCTCGGGTGGCAATGTCGAGCAGGGAGGCGTCTGCTCTCTGCTCTCAGCTCACAGGCGACCAGCTGACACAATGTGTCGAGGAGCGAAGGGGAGTCATAAAGGACCGACCTGTGTCTACTGTATCCAAGGCTTTTACTCCCGGGAGGAAGGTAGAGGCACAGGCAAAAATGTGAGGGTGACAGGACCTCTTATGCAGGGGAGGATCAAGGGGAGGGTATAATTCACAAATCAATCAGGGACAACATAGGGAGCATCTTGCGGAGGGACCTTCAAACACAGAGCCAATGGAAGGGGAGAATACTAGGAAAGAACGACATCAGGGAGAACCAGTGGGGCGTCGAGGAGCTTGGAACTTTCCAGAGGGAGGGGAAGGGTCCCGAGGGGATTGACATTGACGCTGGGAGGGGTTTGGGTGATGGGCAGGGAAGGTGCTGGAATAAGGGGCGGGGAATAGACGTAAAGGGGAGACCAAGGGCATGGCTTGGGCATGGGACCTACCACCCAGGAGAAGAGGAGGGGGAACAGGGCTGTACCAATATACAATAGTAAAATATGTAGGCTATACCAATATACAACATTTTTTAAACCGAGAATAACGGTAAAAAACGGTGCACCGCAACACTGGGTTTTAGGATTGATTCAGGTTTTCCATACCAAGGTGTTGCCTCCCCTATTCTATCTTTCTGATAAAGAAAAACTCTTTTATATAATGCCACTTCTTGCATCCAGCGTTTTCTCCAGCCCCCAGAAAGTCAATTTTAACTTCCAAATTTCTAAGTGTAAGCTTTTAGTGAGAATGTCTTGGATAGGACCAGCCCTATTTCTACTAATCAGTACCCAATAGAAGAGCTTTAGTCTTTCTAAAAGTCATTGCTTACATTGTTTCTCCAAATGCACTGGTTTTCCTTGTGTGAATGAGCCTGTCAGTAAAATTATGATTAAACCATGTTCTGCATTACATATTGATCTTGAGTTCACTTCTTGTTATTACAAATTGAATACCCCAGAAAATGGTTAAAGTTCTCAAATATCTTAAAGGCCAGCTTTCTCTTGAGTCATTTGGTGACAGCTACAATTGCCTGAAGGATTAAAGCTGACGTGTCTCAGCTGAAGGAAGCTGCGATGCCCGGTATTTTCAACAGAAGAGACCTTGACTCTGGAAACAGCTTTTGTGCTTGTCCTCCAGGAACTGTACTTGTGCATCTGAAGGTTTTGGTGCAAAATTTCCAGAGTGACAAGAAGGGGGTGGATCAGGAGAGGTTGATGGGTGAGACTTACGGGGTTCATGAATGGTTGGTAATTGCTGACATTAGGATATATGTGGTTGTTTTCTTCTTCTGATATATTTTACCCCTGAGGTCAGAGGTTTGGATGACTTTTTAAATATCTGTTTTATATGTAGTTTAAAAGCAGATATCTTTGTCAGTAAGCCATTTAGCTAGAAGCTTTCTTTAGCTCTGTAGTTAAAGACACCATGTGGTTACTTGCTAAGAAGCCTAAACAGAGTTGATCAGAGCTAGGTAGGCCTGCCAACATCTTTGTATAGAGAGAACTTATTTTCCTAAATTAGAAAGCTATCTAGAGACAGCACATCCTCCCTTTCTTGAGAGGAAAACCTCCTGCCTTAAAATTTCAGAAACTCAGTGATTTTTTTGTTAACTCTGTTTTGTATAGCTGATTACAGACTACTTTGAGGGCCAAGTGGTTTTAAAAAGTGAAATCCTTTCAATACGCTTTGGTCAGCCCCCCAACTGCTTTTTTCATAGCTATTAGTTTTTGTCTTGTATAATTAACTTGGTCCAGGTATGTGCTCTGTCCTTGTTGCTAATTCCATCTACTGGGGAATAGTCTACTTCTTACCTCAGGTTTGAAAAGTACCCAAAATTAAAACAACCCCTGTGATATTGCATAAGCTGGCCTGCTCCCTCCAGAAAGGTACTTCTCTAAAGGCTCAGGCAACGTGCTTTACAGTCAGCGGTGAAATAACAGTGGAGACACGATCAAATAAATCAGTGTTAGCAGCTGTGAGGCATGGCTCCTGGTCCCGTAAAGCTGCCTCTTGCTCTGAGGATCTCTAGTGCTGCCAAAGCAGCCTCATGCACATGAGCTCCAGCAGCACTGTAATTATGGGAAGGAAGTGTTGGCTGTACAGACATCACCCGAGCATCTCCTGCTAGCTAGCACTTCTTGATTTGATGGTGGGTCAGGCTGGGAGAAAATGTTTTGGAAAACAAAGGGTACCGGACATTAATTGATCTCCAAGTCCCTTTTCCACTTGCTCTTTCTCTTTGACTAGTTTCACTGGCTGTTTCTCCTCTTCAACAAAGTAGCTGGAGCCATTGCACCCTTCACCAGCAGCTGTGGAAGGCATTACACATTTATGCTGTTTTATCCATTGCAGTAAGAGTTCTTTTAAAATACAACAGGAGAAAACATCTGGGCTCACATGTTCCACATCAAATATGAATGGATGTCTAAGGAAAAACCTTCAGTAATTCATTCAGCTTTCTCTGAGCAGTCAGATTGTTTTGTGGAGTCTGCCATCATGTAGAGCCCTCCCATCTGGCTTATCCTTTTGGTGTAGACTTCTGCTCTGTTCTATGGATTTGGCCGCTCTAAGTATCTGTAGTGACAGAACCTAAAACTGATATTTTTCTCTAATTTAGAAAGCTTCCAGCTGTCTGGCAGACTGTTAAAGAGGTGAGGATATGTTATAGACCTATAAATACACAGTGTTTTTTTGAATAACAACAGAAAACCTATTTTGATTTTCTTCTCCCATTTGGCAAGACTCCAAGCATTTGCTGTCCAAGAATATCAACCATTTGTAGAAAATTGGTATGGTGAAACAGAATAGGTTCAATTTTCTTATTCCCTTACTGATGAAATAAAACCCCCCAAAAAATTGCTACCAGATAAGAGAAGGTAATGAGAACTGTGAGGTCAGATTTATGGTCCTTGTAACACATTTCTGGTAATAACACAGACATCAAATTAGATTTTATTTTAAAAAATAACAAAAACACCCCTATTCATTTTTTCCTCCTTTAAAAAAAGTGAAACTTGGGACAGGCAAGGAACAGATTGTCCATCTTATATTTTGGGCTATGTTTGTTTGCTGGATTATCCACACTTACTAGAGGAACTCTTTGTATCTGGTGCTGAGGCTGGAAAGAGCTTGAGCTTCGAGGGAAGGCAGGGTAAAAAACTCTTTGAGCACACCTAGCCGTAGTCATCTTCTAATCAGCAGATCTCTGGTCCTGAGGCGAGTTTCCTCTGCTTACAGCTGTCTCTCCGCATTTCCCTGATGTTAGGAAGTAGACAGGGATCTTTGCCTCACAACTGAGCAGGAGGTCTGCTCTCCAGCCACCAGTGTGGCAGGCAGAGGCAGCAAAGAGGCGAGGGACTCTTGGGGCACACTGTTCTCTGAGTGTTGCAGCAATTTTTTGAGCTCATTGTAGTGATTTTCCAGAAGGCTTCTGCAGTGAAGGGAAAACAAATCAAGCTGGAAGCTGGCTGGTGGGACAGAGGAGGAAAATTGGCAGAAGAACGTAAATGATGCTTTTTCTTCATGTGGCGGCAGCTAATTGGTTAAGGACAAAGAGTACCAAACCCATTCCTTAAGCCATGCCTTTTTGGAACTGCAGCTGAGGCCACTGTCGTAGGTGAACACTTCAGACAGTAGCAAGAGACACAAGTGTCACTGATTCCACCAGGACAGGCAAGTGTCAGAGTGTCAGGGGACAGTTGCTGTCTGACCTTGAGTTAGCAGCAAGATGTCCTGTTAACCTTTCCTTGAGGAAAGGGTGTGGGGGGCTGTTTGCACCCTTCAGCTGCAAGCTCAGGAGGAAATTGTCAAAAGCTGCCAAATCTGGTAGCCAGATGGAGGTGAGATTGCTTCTGCAGCCCCATGTCCCCAGCAGCCAGGCTGAGCAGGTATGTCCTGCAGGCACACAGGGAATTGTAAGGACAGAGAGCACAGTTCCCTGTCTCAAACACTTTTAAGGCCACGGAAGGATTTTCCCATGAGATAAGCACACAAGGGAACAACAGGATGACACTACCTCCAGGCCTGGCAGGGACAAGATCTGGTTTATCTGGTTAAACATCCTGAGTAATGCATCCAGACAAAAATTCCCACTGTTGGCACACCGTGTAAAGAAGCAACTGCTCGTATGCCTATCACCAGACAAACCAAGATTACCCCAAGTTATGGGACAGATGGCATCTGCGACCATCCAGTGCTGGTGCTCAGACACACAGAGGCTCACTAGGGATCTCTCCAGCCACTGGCCTTAGACCCACAACCTATCCAGTAAATGCTCCTTGGATCCTCTGCTCTCCAGTGCCTCCAGCACACAACATGCAAAGATATGTCTGAGCCAACCTGTGGATGCCACAGTCTCTCCAATAGCTAGTTTTGGGTTCCTGATCCCTCCAGCAGCCAGCTCTCAGACCTCCTGGTCTCTGTGCTGTCCAGCTCATTCTTCTGGCTGCTGCAAGGCCTGGCTCCCAGGTCTCTCACCCTGCTCAGTCTCACTCCATATTTGCAAGTGATTACACAGCTCTCTATGCATCCAGGCATGCCTGCAGGTCTGCTGGTTTCTCCAGTTGCTGGCATCCCAGACAGAGGGGTTCTGTTCTTCATGGTCTCCTAGCCTGATCACTGCTACTTGGGCCTACATGCGCACAGAGCAGAGAGCCCATGCGAAGACAGGACAGGCTATTGCAACCAGCCGCATGGCCAGAGAAGTGTGCTGAGCAATGACCTGTTTGCACACAATCAGCTGCTTTTATCCTGTTTCCTGGGGGGATTTTCCATGCTTATTTCTCTGAAACCTCCTTGATCTCTCACTGTTCCTCCCTTAAAAACTGTAGTTAGTCTTGCAAAATCCCCACATGCTCTTCCCTGGCCTGCTTAAATGAATCCTGCATCCCTTAAGGCAGTAACACCCCCTCAGTCTGTAAGGCAATCCAGAAGGGCTCTCCCACCAAAACTCATCTTGGTGATGGGTTTCATACCAGGACAGTGGATTGAGCCTGGGAATATCCACGTCAGGGTACTCCTCTCTGTCTGATATTGCTGTTTGGCTGCTTGTCATCACTCCTCCATGCTCCTTTGTGTTGGTGGATATATGTTTTGATAGCAAAAAAATTAAATCTAGATGATGCCATAATGATTTTTGCTTTTTCATATACTCCTCTCATATCCCCCCTTCATATACACTTTCATGCAGCCTTTATGTATCCCTAGTGCTTTTAGCCCGCATACTTGTCATTCCCTAAGTTTGATAACGAGCTTAGACCCAAAGTTCTGTTAGGCCAAGAGACTAAACATCCTAAAAACTTCGTAGTTAGGGGGTCAGCGAGCCCCAGACTCAAGGTCCTCTTCTGAACATATTCTGTAAACTAAGACAGACCCATGCAGGGGAAACATTCCTTACAAGGGGGCTTCTCCTGAGCCTCCCATTGGAAAATCTATGATAGATATGCTAATATGCAAGGTCTATAATTGTATAAGCAAACCATCACGGGGGGCTTTTTGGGGTGTATTCTCGGTGTGCATTCTCCAACGTGCATTCCGTGCATCGGTCCCGGGGGGCAGTCCGGCGGCGTGCTCCTGCCTGGATCAAAGGATCCTTAATAAACTCCAAAGTAAAATCCCTTCTTCCCCTCTAACCGTGTTTGGCTTTTAATTCTAAGCCCAGGGAAAGGCATCATAGATAAGTCAACTTGCAGAATTCTTGTAGGAAGGCTGCACATCCACAGCTGTCCTTGCTGTTCATGGGAGGTAAAGCTAATTAAAATCGCTCAGGGCTATTGCCAACAAAATTACACGGAAACACTGTAGTCATTATTTAGTAAGTTTTGCACTCTAAACTCTACCACATAACCTCACTGTTATATATCATATTACATTCAAAGAGCAGCTAAAAGGACTTTGGTTTTGCTATATGCTCATTTCTCATTTGTTTAATTCTTGTCTCATGAAGCTAGTTTTGTTTCATACTCCTAAATTAAAACTGAGTTGGCCCAAGGATGTCAATTTGAAGTTAAGGATTAAAACCCCCCCCAAAAATAACAGAGTAAGGAAAATGTAAAAAA
Organism: Mystacornis crossleyi; assembly: GCA_013400655.1. Taxonomy (NCBI): domain Eukaryota; kingdom Metazoa; phylum Chordata; class Aves; order Passeriformes; family Timaliidae; genus Mystacornis; species Mystacornis crossleyi. Next base: position 41,613 of record VYZQ01043553.1, read on the forward strand.
GCAGGACAATGAAAACTAGTGGTGAAGTTAGATATAAATCCTGGTATGCTGTGTAGTAGCAAGATGGGAAATTGTAACTACTTCCTGCTGTTATTCACCCCACATTTCTGCTTTATCAAAAGAACAATGATTTATAAAAAATATATAAGCTCAGAGCATCATGTCAAAATATTCTTACATGATAAACCAAAATAATATTTATGCAAAATGTCTTATCAGCTCAAGAATATGGGTGATGGGAGATTTTAACTTGCTGGATCTTCTGATGGAAACTGAACACAGTGAAGAGGAGACAGCCTAGGAGGTTTCTGGAGTGTGTGAAAGATAAATTCCTAAGTGAGCCTACAGGGATGAGGTCCTGCTATGCCTGCTGTTTACACACAGAGAAGGGCTGACGGGAGATGTGGTGGTCAGAGGCTGTCTTGGGCACAGCCACCATGAAATGACAATCCCAGGTGAAGTAAGGAAGGGGCATCAACAAAACCTCTATCCTGAACTTCCTGAGAGCAGACTTTGGGCTGTTCAGGACACTGCTTTAGAGAGACACTTGGGAAACAGTCCTTAATAACAAAGGGGTTCAGGAAGCGTGGACATCCTTTTGGAAGAAAACCTTAAAGGTGCAGGAGCAGGCTGTCCCTTTGTCCTGAAAGATGAGCCAGTGAGGAAGAAAATCAGCCTGCTTTAACAGGGAGATTTTGCTGCAGCTCAGGGAAAAACCAGAATTTATGGCCTTTGGGAGGAAGGGCACGCACTCAGGAAGAATACAAGGGTGTTGTTAGAGGATGTACATAGAAAACCGGGTGAAAGCTTAGCTAGAACTCAATCTGGACACTGCAAAGGAAGATAATAAAAGTTTTTTTTAATAAATACATTAGCAGTAAATAAAGGGTCAAGGGAAATCTCCATCATTTATTAGATACAGAGAGGAACATGGTCACCAAGGAAAAGGAAAAGGCTGAGGTGTCTAATGCCTTCTTTTGTCTCAGTCTTTAACAGAAAGACTGGTTATCCTCAGGGCAGCCAGCCCCCTGAGCTTCTAGACAGAGACAGGGAGCAAAATAGATGCCCTGCAATTCATGGGGAAGTAGTTAGTGACCTGCTGAGCCTCTGACACTCGTAAGTCTGTGGGACCAGATGACATTGATCCTAGCATCTGAGGGAGCCGGCAGGATTGCCACACTGCATCATTAATCATCAGTCCTGCTTAACTAGGGAGATCCCAGACAGTTGGAGATTAGCCAATGTGACACCCGTCTGCAGGAAGGGTCAGAAGCAGGATCCAGAGAAGTACAGGCCTGGGGAAGGTTGTGGAGCTGATCATCTTGAGTGCAATCCCATGGACAGGACAACCAGGGGATCAGGCCCAGTCAGCATAGGTTTAGGAAAGGTGGTGCTTGACCAACTTGATCTGCTTATATGAGCATGTGACCCCTGTAGTGGATGAGGGCAAGGCTGTGGATGTGTCTACCTAGACTTCAGTAGAGCCTTGGTCGCTGTCTCCCACAGCATTCTTCTGGGAAAGCTGGAAATCCATGGCTTGGATGAGGGCACTCTTTACTGGGTGAAAAGCTGCCTGGATGGCCAGGCCAGAAAGTCATGGTGAATAATGCGATATCCAGTTGGAGGCTGGTCACTGGTAGGGTTGACCAAGGCTCATTATTTGGGCCAGTCCTGTCTAATATCTTTATCAATGATCTGGATGAGGAGATCGAGTCAGTAAGTGCAGATAACACCAAGCATTGATATGCGGGAGGGCAGGAAGGCTCTGCAGAGGGGTCTGGACAGGCTGGATTGATGGGCCGAGGCCAGCACTATGAGGTTCAGCAAGGTGAGGTGCCTGGTCCTGCACTTGGGTAACAACAATCCCAGGCAGTGCTACAGGCTGGGAGCAGAGTGGCTGGAAAGATGCCCACAGGAAAAGGACCTGGGGGTACTGATTGACAGTGGCTGAACCTGAGCCAGTGGGTGGCCAGGTGGCCCAGAAGGCCAATGGCATCCCGGCCTGGGTCAGAAATAGTGTGGCCAATAGGAGCAGGGCGGGGATTGTCCCACTGTACTCAACAGTTGTTAGGCCACACCTCAAATCCCGTATCCAGTTCTGGGCCCTCACTACAAGGACACTGAGGTACTGGAATGGGTCCAGAGAAGGGTAACAGAGCTGGTGAAGGGTCTGGAGAGTAAAGTCCTATAAGGAGCAGCTGAAGGAGCTGGGATTATGTAGCCTGGAGATAAAGAGGCTCTGGGGAGACCTTATCACTCTCCACAACTCCCTGAAAGGAGGTTGTAGCAAGGTGCGGATCGGTCTCTTCTCCCAAGGGACTAGTGACAGGACCAGAGGAAATGGCCTCAACTTGTGCCAGGGGAGATTCAAGTTGGACATCAGGAAGAATTTCTTCACAGAAAAGGTTGTTAAGCATTGGAACAGACTGTCCAGGGAAGTGGTGGAGTCACTGTTCCTGGAGGTGTTCAAGAAACACCTGGACATGGCACTTAGTGCCATGGTTTGTTTGAAGTGGTGGTGGTTACTCAGAGGTTGGACTTGATGATCTTGGAGGTCTTTTCCAACCTTAGTGATTCTATGATTCCTTATTAACTTTGCACAGACGACCTTAATGTTCCAAATTTGGCAGCAGGGGGGTTTAATTCTGAAGTATAAAATCAAGGTACTTATATGTACGCAAATTGTCAATGGTTCCTAATGCAAAGTTTTGATTGGAAGAAATGTGGAAACTTATTCTTCATTGCCTATCATTTTCTAAATGTCTAACTGATTTTCTCAAACTGCTTTTAATATATGCATCCATACATATGTTTTCTCCCTTCTCCAGACTGTTTTGTTTTGCAGTAAACCCTCACCCTGATTTATGGTTTTCCATCTGGGAAACCATATGAAATAACCATGATTCAGTACTGAATTGTCTTCTCCCTCTGCTAGTAATGTGTTTTGCCCAGTGACAGGTTTGACCAGCATAACCACTTATGGGGGAGGAGGAGTGGGCAAGTGGTGGAAAACTCCCTGTTACTTTTTTCTTTGGTAATGTGTGTGTGTGTGCTTTTTGTGTTTCATTTTTTATTTTTGTTTGGTTTTTTTTTCCTACATTTTTTGAGACATTGCTCAGGTTGATCAAAAAAAAGTGTAAAAAATATTTTCTCTCGAGGAAGAACAGGAAAACCATTCTTCTTCCTTCTTCATGTATTCCTATTTCTCTTTTTTTTATATTTTGGTTTCCAGATACTTGCTCATGTCTAGAATGTTGATTAAAAATGATCGTAAGGCAACAGCCTGCTCTCCTTTATAGAAGAGATGAACTTGTTTCATTCGAGTAAACCCAAGATGAAGTGGCATAAATATAATGGCAGAAAATAATGGTGAGTGCTGAGGGAGGAACAGGAAAGCAGTTTTCATTGTCAGCCTTTTCTATGGCAATTTCAGGGAGCGTTGAATCATTCAGTTTACGTACCTCAGGATAAAGGCTTTGCACAGAAATTACCTTGCATCTCACAAGCGCTGGTGAAATCCATGCTCTCTCTCTCTCGTGGTAATTCTGGGGGATGGGAGAAGACCATCAGACACATGATATTCCAAATGATTGAATGACTTCAGATGAAAAAATTGCACTTTTCCTTTTTTACATTAGACCTCATGAAACTTATGTGGGCTTTTGTACACACTTTTCCTGTGCCCTTCTGAGCCCTGAAAGTCAAGAGCACTGGATTTCCTTTAGAAGAGTGTTTGAGATGAGCTGTTGGTCACTCAAATTCTTCACCAGGAAGAGTTCAGAAGTGGGAGTGTTCTCCCTTCCTCCCAGTCGTGGAAGTGGGTTCCGTTCCTCTGGCCCTGGCTTGGCTTGGGGAGGTTTTCTTTGTACTTTCCTAGTCTGTTTGGCCAGTCTTTCTTGTTGTCAAGCCAAGACTAATTTCACAACGATCACTGTGTTTTCTTAATCCTTTACCATATACACTGAAACCTGTCAGCTTCAGGCTAAAGAAAAGAACAAGTTAAGCAGCTGATCCCAGGCGTTTAGTGATTCTGCAGCCATAGCCAAACCAAGCTCAGAGATGCCAAAACACAACCCAGTAAGTCCTGACAGCAGGCATCACTCAGAAAATGCAGGTAACACGGTCCGTATAGCAATAACAACATTGATCTACTGGCTTATGTCTTCTTTGACAGAGGTTTTGTTCTTGGTTTTCATTCTTGCCATTTCACCTGTAAAAGAAGGGATCAGTCAGTAATCTAGCGAACTATTAGGTGGCCTGATGCACTAGGCAGTTCTGAGTAGCAGGTTTGGCCACCAAAGAAACCCAAAATGTTGAAATTGAGTAGTTAGAGAAAAGTAGAAGAGACTTTTTCGGGTTTGAAGGCAGAAGCTCTTATCAAGAGAACCAAAGAAACATGAGGAGGATGCTAGGCAAAGTGATAAGGAATAATGTAGTTTATGGGTAGCCAAATGAATGCCTGACAGGTGCAAGAGCAATTTAGCAGATTGTGGGATGTTTTTTATGCAGAAAGGCCTGTCTCCAGGGAGGTGCAGCTCTGCCCACAGCGATTGCATCAGGAACAGTGTCACAAGAAAGGTGTGACAGAGCGCTGTCATCAGCAGAGGCACCTGTTGTATGCTAAGAGTGATCTGTGTATTAAATATAAAGAAAACTATAGTGTATAAAGAGGCATGTAGCTTGATGTGCCACAAAAATCCAAGTAAATCTTTGCCAATTAAGTAAACACATTACTGAAAGTCATATGATCTGCTGCTCTACCCTTCTGCTGGGCTAATTCTATCTTACAGGGGTGTAAGCTGCAACTTACAGCTGTACAGCTGAACATTTCCTACAGCTACGGGTAGGAAATGTCTTTGTCCCAGAGGCAGGAACAGACATGTATCTTAAGACCACCACAGTTCAGAAGGGACAGCTTACAACTCTGAATGTAGATGGACAAATAGGCAGATGTATCCTAAAGAGTGGTGTAAGTTCCATGAATAATAAAATCCCCTTGGCCAAGGGAGTCCATCCATTCAGCATGGGGAATCTTAGGGTAAACTCAACTTCAATGTCTTTCCATGTCAACTATGTCAGGAGAGAACAGAGCAGTCTCATGTGATGTAGCAAATGAATCTCATGATGGGAGTCAAATGAGGTAGTGGATTCTGAGGAAAGCATTTTTTAAACAATAAACTGGTGATTGGGATTAACAAAGCTGAAAGATGGCCTAAAGATTTTGGATGAGAATTGCTGATGACGTCTTAATGCATCGAACTTCTTACCCCGGGGAGAGTGTGATGCTTTCCTAAAGGACAGTTCAAGACTGGACGGAATTTTAGGAGGAATGAATGATCCCAATAAATGTCTTTCCTTTTGTTAAGTTGTTAAACACATCTTTTAACTTCTATGGTAAACCTGAAGTTTGTAGTGTAAGAAAAAACCCGGCAGTTCCTTTCTTCTCTCCACCGTAGCTTTTCTTACATAAGTACAAAGACAACACTGTAAACACAGATCCCCTGTAGGAATAGCAGAGGGGAAAAATAAGATGAAGAGTCCTTATTTGCATAACTAGTGTAGTGCCAATAATGTAACCGTAATGAAGGTAATATAACATCTATTTAGAACAGAGTAAAAGAACTGAACATCAGTAAAAGGAAAGCATTATTCCGGAAGAGAGAAATTAATGAGAAACATCTTTTCATCATTTTGAATACACCCCATTAAATTAATTTGGGCAAGGTTGTCTAAATTCTGATATGTTCATAAATGTTTTTGTGCATACCAAGCTGAACTAGGTCCTGAAAGAAAGAAAAATGCCTTCCTAGTCTCTTTCTCTATATGCAGTCAAAGCAGCAGGGTATTCATCAAAGCCATAAACAAAGTGCATAACCAGAGATTTAATTCTTGAAATTGCACTTGGCTACAAAACTTCCAAAACCATGTGAAGAAGGCCTTTATGTTGAGTGTCTTACTGTAGCTTTAGAGTACGATGAAGTAAATTAATTCAAGGAAGTTATTATTGCTTGCAGTTTGCCTGTGATGAGAGCTGGGACTGCATTTTCTTTTCGGAGCTTGGATTTTAATCTATGTTAATATTCATATCAACAGGGTAAGTTAATGAGGCCCAAGCTCATTTTATTATCTTTCATCTGACTGAAGCTCTAAGCTGCTACCCGCACAGCCTGGAATATGCACTCTGCATGCTGGATGAGGAGAACCAGTTTATTCTTGAGCATTTGTACTGCACAGACACGAGTGCTCTGTGGTTGGTGTTCTCCATATGGGAAAGTTAATTTTATTTCTGTCTTGCTTGAAAACAAACAAACAATAAATCAGCAACATAGAAAAAAAAAGGCAAAAAACAAGGGGTATGAAAAGAATTGCAAGCATGCCTGCGAGGTCTGAAACAGAGCTGGGTGTGGACGTTTTTCATTGTAGAAGACAATGATGCTTGATGATTGCTGACGTACACTGGGAAAAAAATAGAGCTTATTTGAAAGGAGGCTCTATTAAAATAGTCACTTTTTGATTCTTGAAATTATTTTTATCACATTTGGGTCTCCTGAAGTGTTCACTTCTCATGATTTCTCAAGTAAGGACTGACAGCCTTTTCAGAAAGATTTGAACATCTCAGATGTTCCAGCATCAGTAACAACTGCACAAAGAGCAATGGAAATGGCACGTGGAGTTAAGATGGTAAAGTAGATGAAAAGAAAAAAAAAAAAGAAAATAAAGATGAAGTGTGAAACTGTGCAGCTTTTCTGGATGTTTCACTGCAGAGAAATGTAGTTTGGAGTGGGTCTGTCTGGCTGCTGATTGTCCCAGCCACTCTGCCTGCCTGCAGGAGCACAGGGTGCTACAGCAGAGTTGGGCAGGTCCAGGAGAATGGAGGAGAATTTTCACCTTCTTGATAGTTTTGAAAAGACTCAGTCAGGAGACTTTGCTAAAGTCTGGAAGAAGAGAGGAGTAGTTATTCTTCCTGCCATGGGATGAGGTTAGCATAAAAATTCAAAGCAAACTTCTTTTGAGAGGAATGGACGGGCAGCTGACACAGCTGCTTCTGTCCCATGGCAAAACAAGTAACTTGCTGCTCAGGGGGGGCGGAGATCAAAGAATCACAGAAATATTTAGGTTGGAGAAGACCTCGGAGATTACTGAGTCCAGCCTTTGACTGAACACCACCTTGACAACTGGACCATGGCACTGAGTGCCATATCCAGTCTCACCGTGAACATCTCCAGGGATGGTGACTCCACCACCTCCCTGGGCACTCTGCTCAAGTGCTTAACAACCCTCTCCATGAAGAAATTCCTTCTGATGTCCAACCCAAACCTTCCCTGGCACAGCTTGAGGCTCTGTCATCTTGTCCTGTCACTGGTTGCCTGGGAAATGAGGCTGACCCTCACCTTGCTACAAACTCCTTTCAGGTAGTTTCAGATGCCTTTGGGTTCATCAGTTTGTCATTCCTACTACTGAAATGCTGTGCTACAGACCAATTAGATGAATGTCTTTATATGTCTTTCCATCCTCATTAAAATTTTTCTTGTCCCTAAGAGGAGCAGTTTTGTATAAAATGACAGTATCGTATAGAGCAAAATGGGATGGATGGAAAAGCAGGTTAACACAAGGCAATAAAAGGTCTATGGAAAATTCACATGTGCAAGCCTGAATTTGAAAGCTAATTCTTCACCTTCAAAAAGTTACACGCCAGTTTTTGCGGAGATGAAGGCGGCTTTAATTAGCAGTGAACAAACAGGCCCCAGTGGGTGGAGCAGGCAGGCTGGATCCCTGGCTGTGGCAACCCAAATCAGCTGCTTCAAGATAACTGAAAGCTGTCCTCTAACTCAGTGGTCCATTAAATTTGGGATGTGTTTACTTGATTTTGTTTTAAAATTATTTTCATTTGTCTCAGTGAGATATGTCTGAATGTTCTGAGCTGTAGCAAGTACTGTTCTTATTTGTTTGCATGGATTATGCTGAAACAACTCATGCGTTTTTTCCACTTTGCTGAGTTTCACTCTCATCATAAATTGCTTATTTAAGTACAAATGTCAGTTAATTCTTAAGTAAATAGGTTCTTATATTTTAAAATTAAAACAAAGAAGAAAATATAGAATATTTTGGGAGAGAAAAGACTGAAAGGTTCTCAAAGAATGGGGACACTTACAAGAGAAATATTCTTTATCTCACAGCAGTATGACAGATGTTCAGTTGTACTTTCAGCTTGGAGAGTTTGCAATCTCAAAGGAAAATTCTGTGGAGGCCTCTAAAAACAATAAACTATGTATACATAGGAAGAATACTGAAATATGCCCTCTCCCCATTCCCTGACTAAGGCAGTCTGGTTAAAAAAACTGTTTCTTTGTCTGTAAGAACCCGTGTGTGTAAAATTTTCATAAGGGTTGGTAATTTGCAAGCTTCACACTCCTGCAGCCTTTCAGTAATAATGAAAGCCTGGAAACAGCCTAGGATATTGAGGTACTGAACTGAATTTCAAACTTTGAGCCTACTAGAATCCGAGGTCAAAATTTGGAGGAAAGTTGCTCCCATTTTAGTTACTAGCAACACCGAGGTAGTTAGTGACGGTGTTGGCTTAGTTTCTGACAATTTTAACAGCTTTATTTGTACAGCCAGCTTTCTGGGATGACAGTGACTACTATCTTTTGCTATGGGTGTTCATATCTGATGCTGACATTGATGTATCTTCCTCAGAAGTGATTGCAGCTGAATCCCTTGTTCATTTTCATCTTTATGACTCTCAAACCTTCTTCTTGTACATGTGTGTTGGTTTTTTTGATATTTTCCCCCTTTTCTCCCGTTAACTCTTTTGCTTTTCTCAAATAGTGTCTTCCAGTGACATAAGTATGAACCAAGGCAAACCGAAGAGGATTTCTTTCCAGTGTTGAGTCAGGACGAGTTGTGGGGCTTATGGAATTCTTAACTCAAAGATTTTAACCCTTAAGATTTTAACCCTTATCACCCTCCCTCTGCAACTCCACAGTGAAGTTACTGTCCTTGCTCCCTGTGTTATGTGTCCTTCACCCACCACTCATCACGAGGAGAGTCAATGTATTTGGAAATGTGAATGCCTCTAGAATGAGCAACTAACACATTTCTTTCTTTTACCTTTCTTCAGGAGAAGCTGATCCATGCTCAGCAATTTGCTCTCCTCAGCAGGTCTTTTAGTGGCACCTCTATCTGCAGATGACCTTCTCACTCAAGCAGGTGGCCCTAGCATCTTCTCAGGAGATATTGCCTTTATTTCCTGAACTGCTCAAGAGATGACTTTCACCTCTACTGTTTTGTCTGTGTCCCTCTGCTTCAGAAACAGGCCTAGGTGGGGAAAAATTGAACAGCAGTTCAGTGAACAGAAGGGTTTCTCAGGAATGGTTTTGTTTTCTGGAGTAGTAAGAGGTGTCCTTGTGACGTATTGTACATGATGTGTCCAAAGTAAAAGGAACATAATATTTCCCAAAGAGAGAGGTTAGTGTTCTGGAGAACACTTTGCTCTTACAAAGTTCATGCTGGTTTGTATCATCAGGTGATACCCTGCTTAATCATGTGGAGCAGTTTAATGTCAGGTAGCTTTTGGTGAGGATGTGGGGTTCCTCTCTCCTGTAGAAGAGGTGTATCTGTCCCTCTGTCTGCTGGGAGGGGTCCCTGGTGTTTGGGGATACTGGAGTATCCTTAGACAGGGCAGAGTAGGAGCCACTTGGGTAACAGTACAGCAGGGCACTTCATGAAGACAAAGCCATGTGCATGTTTTCTTGCCTAATCTTTTCCAGGTTTTTACTTCTGCGTTATGCTCCATTTTCCTTTCAAACAGGGAATGTTCAGCTGCAAAGGCTCAGGGTTTTTGTGGCCGAGTAGGCCAGGGCTGAGGAGAATTAATTCTGAGCTAGGGATGACTTGTGTGTTTATGTGTTTGGAACGATTTTTGCTTTTAAATGCTTGACAAATTCCCAAAGCAGGGGTTAGCATGGGTGTCTCTGCCTTGATGCTCATGGTGTTTTCCAGGCCATCAATGCTGAGCTGCTTATACTTTCCTCGTGTCCTGCCAGTGCTCTCTGCAGCACACACACATAACACACTCTGTGCTCCACACCTGCCCCCTATTTTCTAGTCAGTTTGACTTGCCAGAATGGACAACTTCAGATCTGTGGGATGATTTGCTAGCAATGGCAGCTCCTCTGCTCAAGCAGGCATCCCACATTGCTAAGGACAGTGGTAGATAGGTGGGTAGGTGGGTGATGTGGTCCCTGAGGTGGTTGCAGCTGTGGGTTGTAAATGTAATTGATACTTTTCTTAGCTTAAGTTGCACCCATTGCATGTGAGCAATTCTGGTCAAACCCCGTGTTTGCCGACTCATGAAGGTGTCCTTTCTCCTGAAGCTCAAGGTCATGTGAGCTCCTTTTTGCTATGCTCCTTTCTGTTAGTGAGCCAGCCCAGAGGCTGCTTGCTGCTGGTACCTACAGCTCCTGTCCTCAGATCTGTTTGACCTTTACTGAATTTAGCCTCTAAAGTTCAGTAATTAGTTTAAATCCTTGTGTGATGCTTAGCTTTGATGGGCATCCATCAAAAAAAGAAAGTAGCAGCCACTTTCTTCAGGGCAGTGAAGGACTTTCTCAGTGTTTGGAGACACCTCTTCTACCTTTCTCCTGTGTGTCCTTCCCTCGTTCCCTTCATTTGGCCTACTGCAGCACTTCATCATCAAGGGACGTCGTTTAAACCAGCTGCAGTTTGCAAAGCTGGTGGCTCAAAATGTCTGCAGGCTGACTGCGGCAACACTGACATGGTGGTACTGCCACCCAGGTTTGCCCTTGTCAGCAGCTTGGTCTCTCCCTTCCCCACCTCTTCAGATGCATCTCTAAACCCTCTATTGATCCTCTGCAATGTGACTGAGTGAGAAGTGACAAGCACAGTAGCACTCTCAGAGTCCTGATCGACTCAGGAGGCAGAGTGCTCTTGAAAGCGCACTCATGAATAATATTCACACATATTAAAGTGATGGCTGTAAGTACTATTCACCATGTCAAGAGATGGAAAAGGTGGTCAGTAACTGAGAACTGAACTCCGATAAAAAACATGATGCTTAAAACATTGTAATAAATCTGCCAGTCTTCTCAGACAGTGAGCAGAAAATGCCTTTTAAACAAGTCAGTGACAGCGAGAGTCAGATTGCTGAACAGGCAAACCAGCCCATCCTTTGGATTGTGGTTTGAGAGCACAGTAAAGCCCGGCTGATATCCATAAGGTGCTGTGGGAGTGCTGGGACAAGCCTTGCTGGGCTGGCTTCCAGAACCTAAGCAATCCTGACCAGAGATCAGCAGAAACACTAATCCAGTCTTGGGGAGAACAGGCACACTGTGCTGAGACGTATAATGAACAAACAAGGTCTGAAAAGGTCACAAAAGATTTGACTATCAACCTTTAAGGAAAGGTATTATAGCTAAAAAAAAAAAAAAAAANAAAAAAAAAAAAAAAAAAAAAAAAGAGCAAGAAAATGCTCTTTCCTTACCTTCCTTGATTTTATTTAATTGACAGTAGTGCTGTAAGATTAGCAATCTTCCATGAATTCAATAGCAACTTTATGATTGTATAGGAAGCATATTTGTTGTGCCTGTGGAAACTCAATGGTTCAAGTAAAGTTGCTCCCTGGACATCTCCCTCTTTTTTTTTTTTTTTTTTTTTTTCCATGACCCTTTAAAGTAATATTTCACTTTGTTCTGGTTTCCTATTATTCATGAGCAATTCTAAGTTCTTCACATCCTCCCACAATTTCTGGTTGAATATAGGTTTTACACTGAAGTTGTTCTGTACTTTTTTCCTTTCTTGAATGAGCTTTGATGTATCTGTTTGAGTTTCTCCTGCCATCTGGTATTCTGCACTGAGAGCCATGATCCTCACTGTTAACTCCTCACTGGTATTTTCTCTTTTTGCATATGTTTGGAGGGACTCCTAAGATGCACCAAAAATTACTGGAAAACCATTTGTGGTGATTCTAATTCCCACATCTTGGACTTCGTGATATTTTGTGCTGGCTTGAGGATGCTCCCCTGCTGGAAAGCAAATAACTCAAAATGCTCTTTCCTCTCACTGTCTCATTGCCCTGCATTCCCACCCTCCTCCTGTTCTGCCATGCAGAAGAACCTGTTTTAGGACACAAACCCCACCACATGCACAAAACTAGATGGAGAGGCTTAGTGTTTGCCTTCATAAAACAGTTGGGGTTTATTCTCAGAAACTTCTCATTTGCTAAGGCAGAGATTTTGCTATTGAGCTAGAAGACTGGCTCAATTTCAAAAACTTGTGTGAAATAGTAAAATATTTCTTTTTCGTCTGAATTCACATTCACTATGGGGCAAGAGAGAACAGTTTGTGGGCTAAGTGTGGTTTGGATATAAATGTTCAGTACATGTTTTGATTATTTTCCCATTTGAAAAAAGGTCTTAGACTTCACTCTTGAGTACTGCAGTAATTGTATTCCAGGGCAGAGGCTCTTCTATCTACTATCTCCAAATGCAAACTGTGCAACTACTAGGACGTGTATTTTTATTCCATATTACATTTTTATTAACATGTGGTGTTGTAATAGGATTCCTCTTTCTCCGAGGAGGCTTATATATATATACACACCTGTATTTATATATATATACACACACACACTCATTAAAAATGATTTTGCTATGGGGGAAGAGGGCATTGAGTCCAAAAAGCTAAGTTTTATATATTTTATTCATAAAAACAGATTTGCAACAATTTATTAAAAATTGATCTCATGCAGTATAAGGTTATACAAGAAATTCTTCATTTACATTTTCTTCTGGCAGTTCCAGTCTAGTTTAAAGCATTTGTGCACTAACATCATTGGAAAATGCCATTGGGGCACAGCCTCTTCATAAATTTACAGTACATTTTTGCTGCAGTATAAAAGAACAGAAACATTAAATAGCTATATTCACTTGGTTGGTCTTGTTATCTGCAGTAAAGTAAAAAAAAATGTTATGGGAGAAACTACAGTATCATTGAGACAAAGAATGTACTGCATGGTTTAAACCTAATAAACGTCACACAGTCAGTATTCACGAAGTTACAGACACACACACACACACACACTCACCTCCAATGGTCCGATACTTCTGAATTATTTTTTTTTCCTGCTAAGTTGGAATAATATTTCTACAGAGATCTTTGTGTATACATTATATACAATATCATAATTTTCTCTTTTTAAAAATTAACATTCCTTTAAAATAAACCAGGCCCTGATGATATTAATAAAGCAAGAGAATACTGTCAACACACATTGAGTGACGACATCAGTGTTTAGTGCTTAAACAGAGTAATGAGTTCTAGTTTATCTGTGTTTATACTTACATGGTTTTTTGTTCTAAAAGCTACAGATATTTCCATAACCCCTCTTACTGTATGTGCCAAGTGAAATATTTTGTGATGCTCCTGATTGCAAAATTCAGATACATATTCATGTTGGTTTTGGCCACTATGAGGTGTGTTTTATTTTTAATGGAGATTTATGCTAGCTTGTCAAAGCTGCAGTTAATTCCCTCAGCTAATGAACCCCTTCAGCTGTGCTTCAGTCATTGCTGATTTGTAAACCTTTGTATGAATGTCATTCCAAAGGTTTGGTCTGAGGGGCACAGGTGTTGATCAAAGAAAACTGAGAGCCTAGTGGGTGCTTCATGTGTTTTTTCCCCCCTACTTTTAGCAAACAGCCCTGGCAGTGAGAGGACACATTTCCAGTCCCTTGAAAAAAGAAGCTGCATGTGTGTCTCACCTGTGCCTGAGGGTTTGGCTCCGGAGTTGGTCCAGACGGTACACCACTATCGTGCCTCCCAATTACTTTGGTCAGGGAAAGGAGCTAAAGTATAAAACTCATTGTTTGTTCACAGTCCTTTCAGGATTCAGATAAAATACTCTATTGGTAAACTTGATTTGTCCTCTCTATTATCCGCTACAACTGTCACACGTACGCAGGTACGAAGCAAACATTGTGTATATTCACATCTACGTGCCCTGCAGGCTTTGCCTGCAGCAGCAAAGTGCTGTGCCCTAATCCCTCCCCCCCACGTCCACTAAATTAATTTTATTGTAATTATGTGTGACACAATTCAAACAAACTAGGAAAAACAATTCATCCTGTGGCATTAAGACTTTACTACCCATCTGTCCTCAGTGTCCTGAGTTATCAGCCCTAGGACTTTTCCAGACAGTTTAGTATGTTACGGTTGGTGGTGTTTATTCTGAAATAGGTGCAGAAACTTTGCTAAAAATGAAGCTGCAGATGGTCAGCAGTCACTACCATTGCCCCTGGAGAAGGGTGAAGTGCTCTGCTTGCAATCAGCAGCTCTCCAGCTGGTGGCAACTCAGAGCTGGAGCTTCAGGCTCTGCTTGGGTTACACATACAGCTGCTAGGTAAAGGTGACCCTGCTCACAGCACTGCAGTCTCAATGACACCCGAGGAATCATTTCTCACAATTCTTCTTTCCTACTAAACATCGTCTCTGAAATGAAAAAAGGCAAGACTAACCAGTGCAGAATGTTTCCAGCGATTTAACACAACTCCTGTAAAAATGAGTGTATCTATTCCAACATGGTATAGCTCAACCACTGCATTTTCCTTACATGGATACAGCATAGAATTGCATGTTCTCAGCAGCCACATAAAGCTCAGTGACATCTGAGTGTTTTTTATTATCCTAGTGTCTTTTTTGCAAGATCCGTATATCCCAGCCTCCTTGTTGCTAGTAGAAATTTTGGAAGAAACATTTTTCAGTGACTTCTAGGTGAAGAAATAAAAACTCCATGAATAAGGCTACAGATCAAACTCCTTGTGTCCTCCTTTGCTTTTTCACACGAGTTACATGGGCACTCCTGTGATGCTCAGCAGAAGTTCCTCTGCGTTAAGAGCCAATGTTACATGTTTGTAGCAGAGTTCTAGGTCAGATGTTTAGTCCAGTCATTGAGTACTTAAAAGCAGTTCAGGAAGCACTGATCTCCCTCTCCTACAGCCCTGAAACCATCACTCGGAAGGAGGGTGGCACGTGTCTGTGCCGAGGACTGGCACTGGGGCTTACGCACGGGCTGGCACAGCTGGCATCGACTCCTCCTATGGACGGCAGGTAGGCGTGATGAAGGATGGGCAGCTGCAAGGACAGCCGGCGCTGTATGCTGCGGGAGAGACAGGGAGAGCAGCGTTAGGCAGGGGGCCAAATGGAATACCTCACATGGCTGATGTGCTCCCAGGTTGCTGATGTGCTCTGTGCCTGCCGCTGTGACCGACAGGGTTAATGCCGAGAGCATTGCGCTTGCTGATGCTGAACTACGCCACCATGATGTTATTTTCCCCTTGGGGAATTCTTCTGACACGTTAGACATGTCAAAGGAAACTAAGTGTGCTTTCTCAGCATCCCACAACCTTCCCAGGCACATTCAGGTTAATTGTTAGACAGCTGATACTGGGAAAAGGGAAAACCTTAAGTTTGCAAAGAGGGCATACAGCTTGGTGACCCCCCCATGCCTTGCAAAGCGATCTGCGGCCTTCAGAGCCCTGGCCAACTGTGTAGACATGTATGAGGTCACAGACTGAGTTTCAAGCCACGCATCACTTCGCACAAGGATGTTAGTACTAAGGATGGCATTTTTGCAACTCCAGCTAAAGCAAACACAGGTGCATGTGGGGGGGGGAGTCGGGACTGCTGGCTTTCTCCTCTTTTAAGCCGTTCCTCTTTAAAGTTTGGGTCTGTGCTTTTGGGGTGATAGATGCTTCAGTCAGTGCTATGGGACTGAGGAGTTGGCCCTCTAAAAGCAGTCCTGCCCAACACCCACAGCAAAATTCAGTGTTCCTAAACCCAACATTCTGTATCCATTTTTCCAAGTGGATTGATATCATAATAACTGGTATAATTTCTCTTTAAATGGATACTAAATCCTGCTCACAGGTATTCCATCTAAGCCCTTTCCTTGGAGAGCATGGTGCCATGAGAAAAGGGCTCTGGTACCCCTGTGCTGTGGATATACTAGCACCTTTCACAAAATCAAAATGCTGTTGAGGTTTACTAGTGTAAAAGATGTTTTCAGTCATTTTATGCTCAGGATGGCTTTGCATTGGGAGACATTCACCCTTGAAACACAGAGGCACTTTCTAAAGAGAAGAAAGATGTCAAAGTAACTGAGCTGAACTGAAGACTAGCTTTTGGATTTCAGAACAAAAATGCCCATAGAAAGCATTGTAGCAGTATAACAGTTTTAAATTTATGTTTGTTTAAATTTATGTTTTCTGATATAATGACAGTGTATAGACAGGCCTTTATAAGAAGTGTATGTTTGAAAGCTAGCCCTTTGGACAGCCTTTCTGATTCAAACAACATTTAATTGCATGTGTTAGGTAGCAGATACCAAGGCATCCATTGCACTGCTTGGGGACCGAGCAATACAGCTTTTAAACTCAACAGAAAGAAATGTAGTGTTCTTCTCTTTAGTTTCTTCACTACAAACTTTGGCTTGTTTACACAGAGGTGCAGCAGAAATAGCTGTTGTCTGCCTATCCGGGAAACTCTTTCTCATTGTTTCTTCCCCTCAAACTCTCTTTAAAACTTTCATGCCATGTTAGTCCTCAGTGATGGTCATTCTAGTGCTGGCAATGTATTCCTGGAACTGAACAAAATCCATTCATTATTTAGCTACTGTGCTCGACTCTTTCTGGTGCTATCAATGAAGTCATGCCTTGTTCCCAAGGAGTGCAGAGGTGGCATGGCTCGCTGTTTCCCTGCGCTGAATCCTTATGAGCCTGATGCTGCGGCTTGTCATTCTGTCTCTTGTTGAGGGGTCAAATGCAGAATTGCCCGCACTTATTTTCCCACCAGTGGAAATGCTTACTTTGTTCAGCTGTTATAGACTTCTCATTAAAGGGCTTTATGAAGCTACTCCAAGAGAATCCAGTTGCATAATCAAGTGAATAGGATTTTTTTCCCATCCATTTCAGTGTTAGCCATACCACGGACAAAGCATGTTTATTTAGCTATGCCAACAGCGGCTGCAGTGGGTGGCAAATTTTGCTTTAACTGTTCTTAAAAGTTTACTTTCACTTGAAAACTTGGTTCCTGGAATTGGGACAGAGAACTGTAGCCTGGAGACTTGCACACAATTAAGTGTAGACAAAACTCCTAGGGTGAAACATGAAACAAAACAAGTAGCAAAATCCAAACAAACCTGCTATTTTCACCTGAAATGAAAGTAAATCTTGTGCCTTGCCTCACTCTTTTTAGGACTTCTTTTTTTCACAATATCAATGATTTTCCCTTCTCCCACCCCTGCCACATTTTGCCTATGCTTTGTGGGGATCAATACAGGCTGGGGGATGAAGGGATTGAGAACAGCCCTGCCAAGAGGAAATTGAGGGTGATGGTAGATGAAAAGCTGGGCATGACCAGGCTATGTGTACTTGCAGCCCAGAAAGTTAATCATATCCTGGGCTGCATCAAAAGCAGCGTGGCCAGCAGCATGAGGGAAGTGATGCTGCCCCTCTGCTCTGCTCTGGTGGGACCCCATCTGGAATACTGCATTCAGCTCTTCTCATAAGAAGAATGTGAACCTGCTGGAGCAAGTTCGGAGGAGGGCCACCTCCGAAAGAAAATCAGAGGGTGGGAGGATGTCTCCCAGGAAAAGAGGCTGAGAGAACTGGTGTTTTTCATCTTGGAGAAGGGAAAGCTCCAGGAAGACCTTAAAGCTGCCTCCCAGTACCTAAAGGGAGCTTACAAGGTAGCTAGAGAGGGACTTTTTACAAGGGCATGGAGTGAGAGGATGCTGTGTGAGGTTTTAAACAAAAGAAGGTAGATAAAGACTATGTATAAGGAATGAATTTTTATGTCGAGAGTGGTGAAACACTGCCACAGGCGGCTCAGATGCCCCATCCCTGGCAACATTCAGGGCCAAACTGGACAGGGATTTGAACACATGATCTACTTGAAGTAGTCTCTGCTTATTGCAGGGGGATTGGACTGGTTAACATTGAATGATCCCTTCCAGCCCAAACCATTCTATGACCCTATGAATTTGTTTCAAGCTGTCCATACTACATAGATATATATGTATGTGAAACATATATATGGTCAAGTGTTTTGGAGAGGGAATGGTTGGTAGTAGTGGGTCTAAAATCATAGGCAACCACCGAAGGAGATAGAAAGGAAAGATGATTCCACACACAGAGCACCCACTCATCAGGATTCTGTGTTAAGTGTCCTCAGCTCTGTACAGAAATTCCATTTATTAGGGAAACATAAAATCAGGTAAAACCTTGACTTCCCATGTCAGTGCACACAGAAATACAATGCAGTGCACATGGGAATGCACGATATCACAAGGGGGGCCAAGGCATTTGAAATGTATTTTGGTTTTGTTATAGAAAAATCACTAATAAAATCCATTAGTAAGTGGGGGGACTGAAACAAATTGCTGCAACAGTCAAACATCTGAAGTTCTGCGGGAGTGTGTAAACTGTGTCTGAGCACTCAGGGATTATTTCAGTTAATTCTGCAGCACATTTATGTTGATTTTTAGCAACTTCAGGGAAGCTGGAGAAGCTCTAAAAGATTACAGTAAAGCAAGATCTTCTACTAGGAAGTAAACTAAACTCACCTTATTTTAATGACACATTTGAGTAAGATTGTAGATAGACTGACATAAACCACTCTCAGTGCAGAAACTGAGTAACAAAGGCCTGTTCCTGCTGAGGCATATGGCTGCAATGCAACAATCCAGTCACAACCAAATTTTTTGAATGACTATTTTTTGTTACTTCAATTAATATAACTGGCTCCAGTTATGCTTTGAAGTTATGCTTTGAAGGTTACAAAAACCCTTGCATATAGAAATAGTCTATTAAGATCACAAGTTTCAGTGGGGTCCCGCAGAAATGTGTCATCACCTCTACTTAGAGATCTGGAAGGCTGTTACATATTGTTGCTGTTAAAATGAGAATGGTATAAATTTTAATGGTGCCAGAAACTAATGATGTGATGGATGTAGGTCACTGATGAGAAGGGACAACATGCAGGAGTGAAGGTGCATAGATGGGTGTCTTTAAGGGTCACAGAAGATAAACCACTGAATGTAGTCGTCATGCAGGTAAGCTGACTGATGTGATCTTTAGATAAGTAAGCAGGACTGTCCATCAGGAAAGATGAGCAGTTGGATGCTCATCAAAGCAGATGACTTTGCCTGAGAGACAACTCATCCTACTGGGAAATGAATGATATCTATTCTAAACTGGTTCAGGCTGCTCTCTGGACCTGAGATGAGCTGGCACGGTGCAGTGTCTATCCACACAGCCAAGCATCCCCCAGGATGGCTGCTGAGCATTTCCTGGGAGAGTACAAGCAGCTACAGCTGTGCTAGGGAGTATGTGAAAAAGCACAATGGGAAATCAAAGTGCAAGGCTCGCACCTGTGCATCGGCACTGCTTTGACTGCTATAGGAGGTGTTAATTTATAGTGTGTAGACAGTGTACACAGGAAAGAAAGCAGTCAGCACCCACTTTTTGCTCCTCTTATCTGATGGTCTGATTGGGTATGGAAAATTTTACATGGCAGTATGGAAAACCTATTGGGTCCTGTCCAGCAGGAAAAGGAGTAAGATGCCAAAAACTGAGAATCATCTATATTCATGCTCTAAGGCTGCTTTAGTCATACAGACTGCATTTAGCCTAGGTGTGGGGTTCTAAATCTGAGCCAAGCACAAAAAAAAAAATGTTTTTCACATTCTGATTGAGACAATGGAAACATCACTCCACTAAAAAACGTGAAACAACTTCCTGCACTTCTGCCTGAAGTGTGTGTATACTGTTGTGGGTTCACTTGGGCACAACTGTAGAATAAGGGATCTTACTTGCAATGAGTCAAATGTAGCACTAATGGTAAGAAAGAATGAAAAAATCCCAAATCAGCTCTTTTCTGGACACTATAAGAGCTTTCATTCTGGAAGATATCAGTTTTCATGAATGCTGACAAGCACATAAAGCTGGGATGATTTTTTTTTCCCACAGTCATTAAAGAGTTAAAATTTCTCCAGGCAAGTGATTGTCTTAACATCCTCCTTTCACAAGCTTACAACCAAGAGGAAATCTTTTTCAAAATAACGTCCTTGAGATTTGTGTTCTTGAATAAGAAATAAGTTTCTCAGACGGTGTGACTACCTATCAGATGCCCTATGTATGAAGTGAAATGAGAAAGACAGAAACTACAGCTTGCCTTTAACTCCTTTTTTTTTTTTTTTGGACAAAAATTATATTTTTAGCAACCATCAAAGGACAGAAGTGCTTCCAGACAAGTTGAGAAACAAGCCCAGGAGTGCAGAAGTATATCCTAAAGAGCACAAACTTTGGAGAGAGTCAATCACTTGTCAAAAAAAGGAAGTCCTGAAGACAGCTATACTTCTTCTCTCTAGCAGATCCACTGTGCCTGGGCAGTGTGGCTCTGGTACCCAAATTGCCACCTCATTCTCAGGGAAGACATTGGCCCTTGGACCTGGCACAGTCACAGGTGTGCAAATGCTGAATGACACCGTTTAGATTTAGCAGGACTTTATTAATTGCTTTCCATAAATGTCAGAGACTGTTCAGATTTGTACTGACCCACTCTCCAGGACCTTTAGGAAATCTCAGTCTTCCCATCAGTTATCACTAGCCTAGAGGAAGTTCTGTCACCACCAAATGTTTTTCTTTTTCTTTGTCTGTATTAAATCTGTATTGAGACAATTGGATTATCTGAGAGTCTGTATTTTTCTTAGCATCTTTCGTAATGTAAGGGGGCCACATGTGGATGAGGCTGCATTCACACTACATTATTTCTGACAAATGGTGCTGAAGAAAATACAGGCCTCTAATAGATATGCATTAAAGCACTCTGCTGACCCCATGAATTCATGAGAGTACTCTCAGCAAGAGCCCTGCTTTTGTGAAATTACAAGATATTTCATCTACTGTGGGATTTTTTTTTGGTGCAAGTGTGTGTGTGTGGATTAGCTTCCTTGCAGGTTGGGGTTGGGTTTTTTCTTTGAGTGCAAGGACAGAATTAGAAATCCACGTGTTTTCCTGCACCAGGTAGTACAAGACAGTAGCTACTATCTGCAATCAGGGCTGCTGTTGCTGATGTAACGTGACTCATTCTAGTAATCTGTTTAATTTATTCTGTTTCTAAATAACCTTTAAATTGCCCAGGAGTCTGACAGCTATTAGCTCAGCCACTGATGAAGCGATGCTCGTGTAACCAGGCTGCCGTGGGGGAAGGACTGGTCCAGGCACACACGAGAATGGCGCTTCCCTGGGCTCTGGCCCATGGCAGGTCCTGCTCGGCTGGTGGAGGGTAGGACACGAGTTTATTGTATCGGCTCCTAGAGAGAAAAGCGGACAACCGAAGACTCTTTCCTCTCTGTAAATCTAGCCAGTGTTTTGTGCCATCCTCTCCTTGTAGCTGCAGCATTGTTTCTAAGGGAAACTACTTTGTGCAGGCTTTCCTGTGCCAAAACTCATGTCCAGCTGCTATGGCAACGTTGAAAAGCCCTCAGGACATTTTTTATTTCTCATCCAGCTTAAGAATGTAAAAGAACAAAATGTCTACGTACACCATGAACCCCTCTAGCTG
Source organism: Mystacornis crossleyi (assembly GCA_013400655.1). Lineage (NCBI taxonomy): Eukaryota > Metazoa > Chordata > Aves > Passeriformes > Timaliidae > Mystacornis > Mystacornis crossleyi. The sequence goes on from VYZQ01043553.1 coordinate 63,254, forward strand.
GTGTGTGGAAGAACTTGGACTTTTGACAAGAGTCATAAGACATTTGTGCACATATGTACATCCTCCTCTCACTTCCACACACTGGTGTTTGGGCACAGCTCATCCTGTAACTCTCTACAGAAACTCTGGACATCATGCTATGGATGATCTTTTCCAACAAGAGAAAAGATGTTTGTTTGCTTGCCTTTGGGGCACCTTAGGATCTAAAGGCCCTGATATCCCTTGAGTTTCATTGGGGTGGTGAGCTGGTGGCTGGGAGGCATCACAGTACATCGTTGCTGCCTACCGGTTCTTCAGGAGGTGCCATTCACATTCCCTACTGCTGATGTTTCAGGCTCTCTCTGTAGCTGAGGCTGGCTGAAAGGGGGTTACAGTGAAGGTTTTTCCATTAAAAAATGCATGGAAGGGAAATATGGGCTTTGATGAAATGTAATAATTTAAATTACCACCTTGTTAGCAAGGTAATGATGTATACTTAATGATGTATACTTACTGTTCTGGAGAGTTGATATCTTCTATGGGATCTTTGCTTGTTCTGGAAGGGTCTGATGAGCCCCACTGTGCTGGTGGATTTTGATCAAGATGATTTTTCAAAATGGCTTTCTCACCATCTGAATGGACAACACATTCAATTTTACTGTGACAAGTGACCATTTAAAAATGGTTTCATTTTAAATTTTCCGAGATATCCATAATGCCACAAAGTAAACTCATACTACCTATATTTCAATGTAATCTCAAGTTTTGCTGTGAGAGTTTGGTACTCTTATGTTTTGGTTGGTGTGCTCCTCCATAGGAACTACCACGAAGAAACAGAAAAGTAACAAAACCTCTTTGTCCTCCCTTTGCTTCCCCCCACTTAAAAAAAAAACCCACAAACCAACCCTTGTCCTCCACCTCTATGTAGCCATATCACTCTCTCTTATCTAGTCTTAGGCTATGTGAAAAACTAATGTAACTATACTGTTCTTGCAGTTAAAAATTGTAACCTTTTCATAAACCCTTTTTCTTAAGACTTTTGCTAGAAAAATTATAATCTCATTGAGGTATAGACCTTTGATACTCTTACGATCACACAGGCAATTAAGTGCTGTCATTTGACTATCTGCTACTGCTATCATTTTTAGCATGGAAATATGATTCATATCAGTTGCACTGGTCCATAGGCTGTCTGCAACAAGGACAGCTAATTGTGTCGTTATGCTTTTTTCTTTTCTGCGTAGTGATAGCAAAACAGATCACAATTCTTGATTCCCCTGGTTGTCTTGGGAGTCCCTGGCTAGCTGTGCGGAAGCCCATGGCATCATTCCTCCTGAGAAACATGGGCAAACACAGCCATTTTAAGAAGAGCATTTCCGTTCCTGCCTGCTTTTCCAAAGTCTCTTTCTGTGTTAAGCCAAATAAAATCACATGGAAAGCATCTGAATAATGAGGGCAGTTCACAGTTTTCATAAATAATTACAGAGTGCTCCAAATCCATCACCAGCAGTTGTTTGCCACACAAACAGAGAAGCAGTGATTGCCGCAGGCATTGAGGCAGCATGGAAGAGGAGTCTGAGCTAAATTCTTGAAGAGGGTACTGGAGGATTTGAACATAAAAGTGGGTATGAGGAGGAAAAGCAGGAAAAAAGTGAGGACAAAAGGAGAACTGCAGGAAAAAGCTGGTAGATTTTGAAGGGTTAAGCTGCTTTTCTGTCATATTCGTGTTCAGAAGCCCCAAATAGCACTCACCTCCCAGCATGCGAGGAATATCTATGTTATCAACAGGCACTGGGGGGACAAAACAAGCAGCAGAAACACAAACTGAGAAAAGAAGCTGGAAGCACATACTTTTTGAGGGCAAACTCCAACATCTCTAATTGCCCTCTCAGCAAGATCATCCCTGGCATTGTTTGATAGCATTCACTTCCTGCTGTGAAAACCCTAACAAGCAAGCAACAACCAAGTGTGTAGGTGAGGAGGCAACAATGTGCAGACATGGGGATCACTACAGCTCAGAGGGAGACAAGATTTTTCACTTATGTTGCATTGAAGAGAAAGATCTGGTGAGAAAGGAGGTGACCAGAACACGAAGCAGCTTCATGTGGGGCAAGAAAATGTCACTACAAGAGAGCTAAGGAATTCAGCTGTAGCAAGAAGAGTGTTTAAAATTAAGAGATGGCAGGATTCAGTGATGGTTTACATGTGAAGGGAGTACAATAAAGAGTCAAATCTGACAGTGGCTAAGATGAGCGGTGAGATCTATCATCTCAGGGCAGCCTGAAGTTTGCTGCTGTGGCATTTGCTGTCACAAGAGTTCAGTTTTTATTTTCTGTACATTGCATTTCTTTGTATATGAAGTTTGACATTTGCATAAAAGTCTTGTGATGTCTTTAACAGACATGTAGAAAAGAACACTTTTTACTTCTGTGATTAAAACCAACATTCAGTCCTGAGCTGATCTAAGCTGACAATGGAAACTGCTGACTTTTTGATATAGATCAAAGTAAAAACTGAGTAACCCTTGTAATTAGGGGTGGAAAAGCTCTATGAGTTAATTATTTTAGGATTCCAACTCCTTTGGTCAAGATAAGCAATTTAACATTTTACAAAGCCACTAAAGATATAATTCTTCATCAAATGATTGGAAAATGCAACCGTTGCTGTTTGGGGGAATGTTATTTAATATAATCTGTGCTGTACACCACTAAAGGAGTTTCATGTACTTTCAGATGTGCTATGAGAGAAAGGGAAGGAGGTGGTCCTTGTCAAAAAGGTGGGGGATTTAGTTTAGAGTAGAGAAGAAATCATATATTCTCTTCCTACTCACCTCTCAACACCAACTGCCCATATATCACTGTGTGTTATTCTTAATAGACTCTTTTCTACCACTCTTGCAGATGACTCGCCCTTAATACACTGAATAGATTTCTGTATACAGGGCTACCAAATGCAGCTTTTACTGTATATGTGTAAAATACAGACAAAATGCACATAAAGTTGTTGCTTTTTTTTCCTTTTTCCTTTGCTTCTTTCAAAATTAAAAAAAAAAAGGTCATTCTTGTTTGTTAGGCATTTTGGGAGAGGAGCTAGATTTTTATTTTGCAGCTATGGAAACTAGAATATCTTTATTTTTTATTTACCTTTCATTTAAATAATGAAGAGCAAGATTCTCGCTTAGTCAAGCTTCTGGGAGCTGGAGCTTAAAGAAAAAACACTATTGCCATATGCACTTAAAAAACTTCAAGGTTTAGAAAACTAGTTTTATATACCTGAACAACTGAAAGAAAAGAGATTAAGGGTAGTGGTAAACATTTGCTTTCCCAGTTTCCCCTGTAAAGTGTAGCAGTGTTTTTGATACTTTCCCATCTTCTCCTCTCTGTCCATTAAGCATGCCACTTGGAAAATGCCCTTCATTCTCAGGGTACTGTCTGCCATGCAGATTCTACCCAGTAAGTTTCACCAGGATGATGTAACTACTTTCTAAATTGAAATTACATTAGTCAGAAGCACCTTCCAAATAATTTTCACCTTTGTAGACCTCAAACCGGAACTCAGAAATCTGGATAAGTGATGCCTGAGCACTTTCCGTTCAGAAAGCTGTCGGGAGACAAGACAAATACATCTCAAGGGCTCCACAGAGCACTCAGCGATGGGCTCATTATAAAACAAAGCTTGCTGCCAGTGGTTGGTGAGAGACAGAAGGCTTTAGCTCAGGACCTTTGCCTACCTGCAGCAAAGAAACAGCTTCCATTCACAAAGCTCTGGGCTGCAAGAGCACACCCATGCAGGCTGCCGAGGGGCTCAGCGCGGAGGTCACTGCTCCCAGCTGCTCTCCTCTCCCTCTGCCGAGGGTCACCTATATTCACTCTGCAACCTCGTGCTGCCAAAATTACCTGGGCAGGCTTAAACGCGCCAGGCTTAAACGCGCCATGCATTTTAACAACCCTCATTGAGCTGCAGGCAGAAAGCACCAGGTGACTGATGATGCTTCAATTTCTTCCAAGAGTTTAGAAAACATATATTTTTTAACTAGAAGCTTGTTTTGTTGATGTTTGTACGCTGCAGCTTTATTGAACATCTTCATCATTACCCTTTAGTGGCAATATTCCTCTGATGGCTTAGAACTGGATGGCAGAATTACTCTTCATCCAATATCTTTCAATTCTACTGTTGTTTCTCTTTGCTAGAAAGCATATTTTATGCTCCACAAAGAAGCAAGTGTGGTTTAATAAGGACTTATAAGATCTGGCAGAGATAATTTTGCTGATTTACTAAAGCGCTCAGGAAACTATAAAGCTAGAGGTAGATTTTTAAAACCTGCTGCAATTTTTTCCAGTTCTGTTGTTTGGACTATGAAATATGACTAGCAAGTCTCTGTTTTTCATGTGAATAGGATGTAAGGAAAGTAAACTGAAAGCAAAAATTAAAATGATCACATCATCTGCTGGGTAATCAGAAGAAACTTCTCCTGACGCAGGCACATTGCACTGGCAATCTAAATCATAACTTCTGATAGTTATGTTTTGAGAGGAAAATTTTTTTAAAAGAAAAGCCAGAAAGATTCTGCTCTGATTTATACTGCTTTAAATCAGAAGAAATTCCCTTTACTACAAATTCATTTCTGTGAAAGAAAGGGCAGGTACTGAACCTCTGACAGCTTGGTCTCCCTGTTGAAATAGAAACAAGCTCCAGGACTGAATCCATTTGTTAGGCTTCATAGAAACTAGCATACATCTCTCTATATATCTCTATAAAGAAAGGAACTATATCCTTGCGTCAAAACAGCATCCCTTTAAAGGAGTTATTTCTGAAAGCCCTTACCTTTGAATCTATTTTCCAATCTCAAGCTTAATGCTTGAATCGCATGAACTTCATAGAAATAATATTTCCCCCATCTATCACAGATGAACTCTGTTTTGCTTCGCATTTCTGAGCAACATGCCTTTGAAATCTGTTTTTCTTTGAGCTGCTTTTACATGGGGAAAAACTCACACTAGGAAACATCGGAGTGGGGTGACAAGTGACAGTATGTAGGCATATCTGACATGTAAATGAATGCTCCCAGCCCGTTTACAGCAACGAGTAGAGACTGCTTTCTGGCTTAAAACAGACAATGTTTTCTGAGCAAGGAAGGGTGCCTGTAGACAGAGAGCCTGCAAAAAGGGATTTTTCATAAGAGGGGATTGTGGCAAGGCTCTCTCTTGCTTCTCATATACTTCCCATAGAATGGCCTAATTTCCCTAATATGCTACTCTGAAATGTACTGGCCAAGGTATAAATTGAGGGATATTCTTCTCCAGGATTTCTTATGAGATTTGCTTTATATGAAACTCTTGCAATCCATGGTTTTGTGAATTACTTCATGTGGAAATAATTTCATGGAATAAAACATCAAAAAGAAGACAAGTAGAGTAAGATAGTAAGATTCTAAGTGCAGCAAAATTATCCAGCACCATCCCTCCCCGCCCCCCAGTATCTTTTATCTCTGCAGGAACTTGCACAGCAGAAATAACTTCCACCTTTGTGAACCCTCTCCTGTCTGACACACGGACATGGGTGCAAGGAGCCCTTCTGGGAAGCTCTGGTTTGTGTCCATGTTAGTACATTTCTTCCCTGGAACTGTGTGGAACTTCCCTGGAACTTCCTCTTTACACAGCATCACAGCACTTGTCCTTTTTTTCAAATGTCAGCCTGGAAAACACAGCCGTGCCTCCTGACTGTTCTTGCTGAACAGCTCTGTCAGTTACAGGGATGGCTTGAGCCAAGCCTGGCCTCCCCCGCACCCCATCCCTGCCTCAAACCCAGGCTATAATGTGGCTCTGCCACTCCAGCAAGGCCACCAGATCTCACAAACACCAGGGGAGAAGTTAATGTTGCCCTGTGCACAGAGCTGAGGTCACTAGCAGGCACAGTGACTCAGTCATCTGAGGAATGTATCAAATGAAGTTAAGGGGATGCCCTTTTAAATTCAGCCGGGGAAGCCATCCGAAGTCCCAGAGCCACAGTCTGTGCAGCATGCTGAAAACTGCTTGATCACATGAAGCTGTGTAGCAGTGCAGCTAAAAAGTCTGCATTAAAAGAAAGCAATCAAGCCATAAACCACAAATCACATTTTCCTAATTGCTTTTCTTACATAGCCAATTGCTGTAGATGTCTCAGGGACATTATGCATTTGTGAACAAGAGATGAGTGTCTCCGATAATATCTCTTTAAATGAGATGTACTGAAATGTGCTGTAAAGAAGGAGTCCCTGTGCCAGCAAAGAGCTCCTGGGATACACCAGGAACTGTTGCTGTTAATAACTAACCAGGAATCCCAATGTTATGAAACGGTGCCTGAGGTCAGGCAGATATAGGAGTTCACAGCTGTATCTACCTATTTTGGCTAAAGTAATTTAACTTTTGTATCCAAAATCCATATGTTTGATGTAAATGAGGGTGGTGGGGAAGGAAGAGATGAATCAAATAACCTCCTTTTGCACTTGGCTGTAGGAGTTAGGATTTTTAACTCTGGGCAATTTTTACAGATCAGAAGCCTACTGAAGTGTACTATAACATTAAAGTTTGATTAGGGCTTGTTCGAGATGCATTGCCTAAATCCCATATTATGATCTGTTCTGTGAAGAGAAGTGCCCTGAGTTTGTGTAAGCAATAGCAATGGGGTTACCCTACATGGCATTCTCTGTGTGAGCTCCTCTGGAACAGCAAGTTTTTATTTTATAAAAACAAGTGACATAAAAGTGAACCACAAAGTGAATATTGCAAATTATCTGCTACGACTTTTAGCTCCAAGTCAGCTGCTATTTTGAGCCTCTCTGCTCACTGTCCTATTGCCTCTCTTCCAGCTCACATTTTTCACAAGATCACGGAAGGCACAAACCTCATCATCACCTTAAAACCAGTATTGGACTGGCTTCCCCAGTTGCACAATGGCGATGAGAGAGATGGTCACTTCTAGGTCATGCTAATAGATTATTTACAATTCTGAAGCTTCACTCAAGTACCACCAGGGATGCATAATTTCAAGGTTCTGTACTTTCCTTTCCCAAAAGTTCGTGAAATGCACAGCTACAGAAAGCATAGCCATGTCATTCAGAGTTAGCTTTCCTGTAGCTGTAAGAGCCAGAATTTTTTTAAGTACCCTTTAAACGATGTCTGTTTGAATCTGCACAGAAGCAGCAGTGACTCAGCAGCATGAATTCTCCAAAGCCTTGTTATTTTGATTGGAATGGCAAATTTATATTAAGCACATAGGTTGACTATTGGGAATGGATGCAGTGAGAGAAATAGACAAGAGATTCAGACATGCAGCTAAGGGACAGGGAAATGTGGAAAGAGAAGGGGCAGAAGAAATGGAATTGGAGGTACATAAAAAGGCTGGCAAGGGATGCTGATCACAGTGGCTTAGAGCCTGGAAGTATGAATATTTAATGTCACTTGTGTCAGAATCGGAATACACTGTAATATGCATGCATGGAGTATTTGCCACCAGGTGTGGGACCAAGCTTCTGACACCTGCTGCAAACTGGGAGCCAGGTCTTCTTCATTCCCAGGTAAATGGATGCTCTAATCTTTCCATATAAAGCTGGCCAAGGGAAAACATCTTTATCCACCTGTCCCAACTTTTGTGTGTGGAGTTTTATGTGGCAGGTCTATTGAGAAAATTGTGTCCAGAAACTTCAGTATGCAGAATATCTACCTTGTAAATCCTAATAATACATAGTTCCAAGCTACTCTGGATATTAAGGCTCCATAGTTAGCCTCCAGACAGATGATTTTAAATATGCACCGCACAGCAGAAGTGTAAAAGCTGGGGAACTGTACTGGGGGAAAATTAGGAACAAACACAATCTTGGATGCTGCTGCTTCAAGCAGCATTAGGCATCAATGTCTTTTGTGTACATAGCCACAAGTAAGTGCAGAAAGGTTATATTTTTTCCTTGATTTCTTTGCCAGCCTCCTACTGCTAATGGAGTGCATCTTGCTGTGGGAAGCATCCATCCTAAATTTATACCCAGTGTATTTCTTGAGAATAATTTTTTGTTTCTCATACCCAAACTCAGATGGGCATTTGGCACAATGCAATGTATGTTTTCTGCTCAAAATATTATTCATGATTTATCATTTTTCCTGGAGCATCTGACACGAGAGGAACATTCTATGTGTTCCTTTCAAACTGCCTCATCCCACTCACTGATGTAAGTTCTTGCTCCTGATCTCAGCCCAATAATCACACGCCTCCAGCAGCTATTTACGTTTTCCTTTTCCTCCTTTCCCCTCTTCTCTTTTTTTTTTTTTTTTTTTCAAAAGGACACTGGGAACTCTCCCTTTTTTCTTCTTGCCACAAGTTATACAACCCAGTGTATAGCCAGGCTAAAACAAAAGGCAGGAAAATGTAACCTTATCCGACCAAAATTTCAATATACTTCAAAAACATAATTCAATATACTTCAAAAACATAAGTGACCTGTTCCTGTTGCTCTAAAATTATTCTTCAAATTTATTCACAGGAGTAACTTCTGTCCCACTTAACCAAGCTTACAGTGCCACATCAATAGGAAGCCTGAGCCTTGTAAGTGTAACAAACGCAAACCTACCACTTACAAACAGCAGTTACAGTTTTTTTCACATATTGGAGTAATATTCAGCTGTACAAAGCTATTTGCCAGAAGTCACAAAGTAGATCCATTCCAGAGTCAGAAATGGAAGGTGGGTGTCCTGGCTTCCATTTTTATTGCGCTATGCACCAGATTTTATTGCTTCCCAAAAAGCAAAATGGCTCTAATGGAAGCAATTCTCTTGCATGTAGTTCTTCAGGGAGTCATGCAAGAGACACAAGAGAAACAACTTAGGAATATTACAGTTGTCATGAAATCCCTTTTTATCAGTTCCTAGGGAAGAATTTTCATACATGAGTGCTTTCAGTTCTGCATTTAGAATCCAAATCAGCACTGAAATATTTACATGCTTCTCTTTTATGTGCTTGATAGCTGTGTTCAAAAGCAGGATTTCAGCATCCTAGTCAGGCAAGCACATATTAAACTGGGCTTAAAATTGTGACCTTCTTCTCTCCATGCAGCACAGAAAACTTGACTTCTGAACACAAGTACACTTCTAAAAGTTTCTCACTTCACCATGTGTATTACAATAGAAGACATACATACAGAAATAACTACTCAGTGGGTACTATGTAGCTTATTATGTGAATCTGCATACTCTGTAATTAAACCAAAATATTTAAAGCTCTGTCTTAACAAGGTCTGAGTGCTCTGAAACCAATTCAATGAGTTTGCTGTTCAAAGGTTTGGCAGGTTAAGCTACAAATGGATTTTACCAACACTCACCTTTGCTGTCTGTGAAGTTCCGTATACTAAGAATGTCATTAAGGTCCTGATAATGGTTCTGCTTAATGTATGTTGTTTTCTCAGGAGTGTCCTGAAGCTGCATTGTGACCTCTTCCAAGTCTTTGTCCAGCTGCAAAACAAAGAGAGTACAAATCCTTCAAAATTCAAGAGTCCTTGCCTCAGGTATCTGCACTGAGGCATATCTTTCCATAATTAGACTGGAAGGCAGGTGGTAATGCAATTACTACTCTGTGACAAATACAGTCTTCTCATAGCACTGCTACACTATCTCTAAAAATAATGCTACAAGTAACAAATTGTGTTCAACTGTGATATTGCACACAGGGCATAGAAGAGAAATAAGCTTTAGTAGTCGACAGTAGAAGCAATTCAGGTATGCTGACAAACGGGAAAGATCTGGGCATTAGAAGTCTGAAAATCTCCCCACTATTTATTATCTACATGTAAAATTGTGTGGCATACATAGCCATAACCACTTCATCCATCAAATTATCGAACACACAGGAGTATATAAGGGAACTACGGCATGCCCAGTCATGTGACTGGCTCCAGTCAACTCTACCAGGAATGCTTTGCTTTTAGCGCTGAGCAGAGCACGGTGTGCTCTCCTCAGGGGCTAACTTTAGTACAAGTTGCCTACAGCCCCAGTTGAAAATTACAAGAAACAAGATTCATAACCCTCTTTGTGAACAGTTGTGCAGAATGTGGTGTCCGGAGTATGTCCCACTCGCTACCAGTTTAACTGAATTTTGAAAGCGCTGAATTTAGCTTTACATTGTTCCTTATAGAACTGGGGCATAGCAACTCAAGCTAGATGAGCCAGAGATGTAGCTGCTAGCTGTAGTAGGGCATGTTCCAAATCCCCTTGACAACGAAACTGATTTGGACCCCCTGGTTCTGGGAATTTAATCTATTTAAGCTAAGTCCAAAAGAAAGAGGCAGGGCCCTGCGAGCACTGATGTGGCTGCTCTGACCAGCCTCGCCTGTGCTCACCATCATGAGCCCTGTGAGGCACAGGCTGAGATCTTGTGTTAGGAGGCTTAATAGTAAAGAACTACAGTAGAGTACAGGAACAGAAATATCCAGCAGGCAGCTAGGCCTTCATTAAAAATTTGAAGGCTCTCACATGAAAGGGACCTGGCAAAGCTGAACAAAATTTTTTTAACAAGGCAGAGATAACTTCTACTTTTGGACCCTCTGGTAGCCTGAGTAAATGCCTTTTAGTTACCTAGGCAATTGTCATTACTTAAGACCTGGGCAAAGAAATAACTGTTGTAATAAAATACTTGTTCTTCAAGGTGTAAGAATACTTTACAGACAGGGCAAGAACAGGTTAATTTCTTTATGATCAGTTATGATTATCTTGTCTCAAAAATTGGGCAGTCTTCAAGACTGGTTTGTCATTGTTTCATGTCTACTGAGCAAGGACAGACATAACTATAACTGTACATGCTATAGCTCTAATGGAATTCACGTACTCCTTGTACTCAGCCTTTCCCTCAGTAGGTACTGAAGAAACGACACCTTTGTGCCAAAAAGGTCAGCTCACGTGTTCATAAATATCTTTTTCTGCCTTAAGAAAATATGTAATTCTGTTTCACGGAAGATGTAAAAATCTGTCTAGCAAGTTTTGGAGCAAACTCTCAGAGAGGCTGAGAAACAGCAACAGCAGTCTCAGAACTCAACCATAAACAGGAACAAAGACAGCCCTTAAGAGCCCCTGGGGCTGCGGATCTCTGGTATGCTTGCTTGTAAAGGTTACACTTCTGGAGCTGTGGAGCTCATCACGCCCATGTGAAACAACGGGGTAATTGGCCTGTCACAAATAAATAGAGCAGGTTTAATTTTGCTAGGGAACATTTTAATTTTATCACACCTGCTACATATTTGCTGTACTAGTGAGAAATCCATATAAATTGTCTCTTTCCTATTATTTCTATGGGGAAAGTTAAATTTTTTCTCTAAAAAGTAGTCAGCATTTAGTAGTCAGAATTGCAACAAAAAACAATGAAAAATAAAGTGCCTAGGCAGTATATACAGTAAACAATACCTCTGTAATTTTCATTCTCAAGCGGTGGTTCTCTGACTGCAATCCTTCTAGTCGAGATGTGCTGGCCTGATTGACGCTGGTGACTGATGTTGATGTTTTTGAATCTTCTTTCTTTTGATTTTGAGTGAACTGAAACCGTCTGTTCTGTGTGGCTGCATCTGGATTTGTTCGCAGTGTGATGAGCTGAAAGGTTGAAAAGCCTTAAGAAATCCTGTTTTATTTTTGCAGCTATTTATTTTGTATCTCAAAATACTGAAAGGCAAACCAAGAGCGACTTTTTGCCTTTCAAGTATAAAACTCTGGAAAGCGAGCTCTGCTTGCCATGTGCACTACTTGAGATGATTTCTGAATAACTTTATAGAATAGGTTGAATGAAAATGATTATGAGAAGGGAAGCATTCAAAAAATTAGGAAAAGTCGCATTCAAAATATAATTATCTGGATTTTAAATATATTAAAGCATACTTTAATATTCTATCTAATGTATTTTTCTCCTTCATCGATATGTTTATACTTTAAAAGAATATATTCCTTCTTCAAGAAAAAAACAATCCACCAAACCCTTCCCTTCCCAAGCACAGTTCCATCTGAAATTTCTCCTTTCCTACTGTTACAAATAACACTCAAGCAGAGAGAGACATGAAGCAGGAGTATTAACNGGAAAGACTGTTTTCAGAGAGAACTCATACAGGAAAGTTATCAGCACTCTGGAGATAACAGAAACTTAATTAGTTTTTAGCGACCCAAAATAAACCAAATCTGTTCAAATTAAATAAGCCACTTAAAAAAAAAAGTTAACCTTAAACATATTTAATTTAAGCAAATATAAGTAAAATTTAACACTCAGTGACAATGTGAAAATATCACCTCGACATGAGGAGACAAAGCTACTGCTGTTTGGCAAGGGGGAGAGAGATTCTCAGATTACTCTAGAGAATAAAAAAATCTATGTTATTTGCCAAGCAGCTTACATATATATTTGTATACAGACAAAGCTGAAGGAGCTCCCTGCCCTGAGTGGATAGATGTGGAATCATAAATCCAGAGGTGTTGAGCTGTCTGAAAAGAGAGAACAATGTGCAATCATTTCATATGCACAGCCCAGCCAGATTTTGTGGTATAGCTGCATTTTGGAATTTATTCCTCTTATTTTAAAGAGCATGGCACTGTTCTGCAGCTCCAGTGGCATGAAGTAAGGCCTTAACTTCTGATCGAGAGATATAGGACTGCTTAGACTCTGAAGAATGTGGTCTCTGGCATGTATTTATAGACCAAGGCTGCAGATCGGGGTGATGCTTGCAGATAATACATTTAATTTTTCAGGTGGTAAAGTAGATGGAGAAGGCTGAGGTGCTCTGTGGCTTCTTCACCTTAGTCTTTTCTGATAAAACTTGCCTTCAGGCATCCAGACCTCTAAAGTAATTGAATACATCAAGTTCAGTCAACCTAAAAAGTTGTATGCCTGAGGATTAAAGGAACTGGTCCATGTCATCATGAGGCCACTCTCAGTTACTTTTGGGAGATGATGTTGATTGGGAGTAGTTTTTGAGGACTGGAAGAAAGGAAATGTCACAGCTGTATTCAGGACATGTGAGAGAAGAATTTGGGGAAATGTCTCCTTGCCAGCTTCACCTCAGTCCGTGGGGGCTGCTACAGTAAATCCTCTGGGGAGCCATTTCCCAACAAGAGTAAGAACGTGATTAGAAGCAGTCATCGTTGATTTATGAAAGAAAATCCCACCTGACCAACCTGATTTATAGTTTTCTTCAGTGAGATGTCTGGGCTGGTAGATGAGGGTAGAGAGTTATTTTTCTTGACTTAAGCGAAGATTTAACACTGTCTCCCAGAGCATCCTCATAGTTAAACTGATAAAATAGTGATTGGGCAAGTGGTCACTGAAGTGGATTCAAATCGGGCTGAACTGACAGGCTCAGAGGATAGTGCTAGCCAGTCACTAGTGCCGCTCGTCAGTCTGGAAGGAAAGGGGTCTGTGCTAACAAGAATCTCCTGAAGCTAGGCAAAGGGAAATACTAAGTCCTCCCCTTGAGGAGAAATAAATCTCAAGCACCTACCCAAACAACATGAGGGGTTGCCTGGAAAGCAGCTTTCCAGTAAAGGCACTGGAAATTGTGGTGGAACATGAGCCAACAGTACCCTGGGCCAACGGAGGTGATCCTTCCTTTCTACTCAGCCTGGAAAGAGCACATCTGGGGTGCTGTGTCCAGGTTTGGAGTCCCCAGAACAAGAGGGAGATAGGTGTAGTAAAGAAAGCCCAGAGAAGGGCCACAAAGATGCTGAAGATGATCACAGCCCTTATGATACAAGTAGAGACTGATTATTTAGCCTTGAGATGGAAGATACTGGGGGGGCGATGACATTATTCATGTGTATTCAGTATATTGTGGAAGAGAGTAAGGAGCATGGATCCAGACTCTTCTCAGTGATGTGCAGTGAAAAGGAGAGGGACACAAGCTGAAAAACCAGAATTTTCACTTAAACATCAGAAAAAACTTTTCCTACTGTGAATGTGATCAAATGCTGGTAGAGACACTCAGAGGAGTTGGGAAGTATTCATCTGGAGATAACAAAGAGCCAACTGCTTAAGGCCCTGGGTATCTTGCTGTAGCTGAGCCTTCCTAGAAGGGAGTGTCTTCACTCTCACAATTCTTTGTTTCAAATTAGGCTGGTTGTAATGACTAGTGTGTCTAAGTTCCAGACAAAAAACTACATCAAAATGAATTTAAAGGTGAAGAATCATAATCACAAAGCTTCTTAAAGCAGCAGGCAGAAGTGTTGGAAGCTAAAAGTTCTGGAATTTGATGTGGTCAAAGTTCAAACTGAATATAAGATAGAAGTATTGTCATTGAATCATCTTCACCTGGGAGTTTATAGCTGAAGACTGGGTGTTTTGCAACAGGGACATGCTGTAATGAATTCATTCACATGGTGTGGATTAGATTGAAAAGTCCATGGGCAACATTGCTGGCTCATGCTGTACAAAAAATGAGGTTAGATGAGCTTCTTAATTTTTTTTTCTGACCATAAAGTCAGTGGAACTTATATCTTGCTGTCTTACATCTGTGAAGTTTCAATTTTCACAAAGGGTCAGTGCTGAATATCCACAGAGACAATCACGGGATAAAATGCTACCAACACAGAAGACGAATGTTTTAATCCCTAGAACTGATTTTGCCTTGCTGCTCTGCAGGAAACTGGATCAGAATTAATGTGTTAATGCCACTGCAGCCACAAATGGTATGCAGTTACTGGGTGACTACAAGTGAGCCCAGTGTTCTGTCTCAAAATGGATGGAGTAGAAAAAATGAAAGGACATAGAGGCTTCATAAACATGGATAAGCTTGCGACAATTACTTCATGAAGAAAGAATGCATATTAGGATTTCTTCTTTTAAAGAAGTGAAGAATATGCTGAAAAGTACTACAGATATCTCGGTCCTTAAAAAGATAATTAGACATAGCAGTTAATTTCTAACAGGAAAAATATGCATAATACATATTTGAATTCTGCAGATAACTTCTACAAGATATCCTTGAATGCAGAAATTTATAATAGTTTTAGCAATATTTGAAAGTTTTTGATTGGATAACAAGAATGCCTGCAGTTAATGCAGTATAATGCTATCTACATTTGTACCTTTAAATGGAGAGGGTAATGAACATTTTTTCCCCTGATCTCTCTTACTCTGCTATGGGATTTTCCTCATGTATTTTCTAAGGCACTTGGTGCTGAACAGAATGGCAGTGGACGAAATGGACATTTAACTGGAGAAATATAGTAATTGCTATGTTATAAGTAAATAAGATTAGTAGAGCTGACAAGAAGGGAGGGAAAAATGTCATGTTTCATTCCCTAGTGTGTCTACATCATTGAGTAGTTGCCTATTCAGATTCATAAAAGGGCTGTGAGGTAAAACTGGATTTCAGCAATGTTGGGCCGGGAGACTGCTGAAGATTAGTTAAAAGGAATGCACTTTACTCGGTATAGCAGAGAAGTAGTGGCACTCACCTGGCTCAGAACCACACTACTGCTTGTATCTGTGTTGTCAGTTTAATAAATGAGAAAGTGCAGTCTTCCAGGTCTTCATTATCATCCCCCGTGCTTGATGAGCAACTTTACTATTCACCAACAATCTTCCTGCGTCACCAAGATTGTACTAATTTACAACGTACTTGATTAAGGGGAGAGACTTGGTGCCTGTCTCACACTAACATCTTACCTAGATGTACAAACCGGGTAGTGCTGGATGTAATCTTCTGTGGGGTCCAGACAAGCTATCGTGCAACCTGTGCTGGAGCAGGCTGAGGGGAGAGTGCTTGCCAGCTGTCCTGCTGTGACTGTGGCACAGCATGGCAAGAGGACGTGTAGGACAATATATACGAGTGCTAGAAGAACTCTCCAGCTGTGAAAGCACTCACATGGGCATTGGAACTGCTGCATTCCAGTCCCTGCTTCAACATCTTTCTTTCGTACCTTATCCAATGATGAATTTTATTGCAAATAGCTAAGCATTTGGAAACCTGACAATGCGTGGAAAGAATTTAAGTACTTCGTGCTAGGAGGCTATGGTTCATGTTTGTACTTTGAGTAAAAAAGAACTGAGAAGAAAAATGAGGCTAGGCTAATTGGGGTTTAAAAGAAGATCAGAGGAAGGGGTTAAAAAAGGAATCAGAAAAGTCCTTTCAGAGCCTGTGACAAGAGAGGAGAAGGATGGGCAAAGGAGCATGAAAGCAAAGGGGCAAAGAGCATGGACAGCATTAATAATTCTCTTTGAAGAGAGTTCTGACATTCTGTAGAGGTATTTTTGGCACCAGAGTTTAAAATGCATTTTCATACAGCTTACCCACTAAAATCTTGCAGTGTTTCAAAGTACATTCTCTTGCCGTGTTTGTGAATGTTCCCTCAATTTAGAACAAAGTTGTGATTCTTCTTGTGATCCAGAGTAAAAATATGACTATACATGCTTGTATGGCTTTTTAATATTTGAGAAGTGAATTGCAGAACTTGCAAAAACATCCTGTTTAGTAAGTCCTGGAGAAGGAATTACTTTGCTTTTTTTTGCAGATCACGAATCAGCTTCTGTTGCTAACCTGTGCCTCTAATTTCTTTCAGTGGCTGCACTTTGAGATAAGTTTATTAGCTTGTTTCTTTCGCACACATAGTTCTTGGCCCCCCAGTAGATGACATGCCCCTTAGCACCAGAATCTACTGACTAAAATTTGCTCAATACATTGACTGAATATGGCCCAATAAAGAGCCACAAACTTCTTATAAATATTCACTTGAAAAATCTAAAAACAGATTTCAGAGGCCTACATTTTGCCTTGCAAATATTTCAGACATTCAACTGCATATGCATCTAATTTTGAGTGATAAACCGTGTTTACACAAGCCACTTGAATACAATTGAAGGTTTTATTTCAAAACATCAAATGCATTCCCTAGTACTTGAGGCTTTGCTAAAGTAAGCTTACGTAAAAACCAGTTTTCCCTTCATTCACTAACGCCTAAGTCTGCAAGGGAACTGATCAAGTTCCAGCCCTCTGTAAGTGAGTATCTTCTCGATTCTTCCAACAAGGCACAATGAACCTGTCCTCAGAGCCCAAAAGAGCAAAAGGAAATGAAAGCACGTGCCTCCCAGTCTGTGCCTCACTTAGTCCTTTAATATACTCAATAATAAATATAATTCCAGTGTCAGCATTTGCAGCATACATACAGTTTTCCTCTGAGGTGCTCACAAAGCCTATTGTAGCACCATAAATGAATACTTAGAGATTTTAACACAACTGATTTCATATCATGCTAGTGAACTAAAAAGCTCTCACTATTTTGTAGGTATAGAAACAGAGATCGTGATTATCTTGCTTAGGGTATGTAAGAATCTTAGAATATCCTGGGAAGGGACCCATTGGGATCACTGAAGTCCAGCTCCTGGCCCTGCACAGGAACACCCCAGGAGTCACACCAAGTGCCTAAGAGCGTTGTCCAAATGCTTCTTGAACTCTGCCAGGCTTGGTGCTGTGACCACTTCCCTGGGGAGCCTGTTCCAGTGCCCAACCACCCTCTGGGTGAAGAACCTTTTCCTAATATCCAACCTAAAACTTCCCAGAGACAGCTTTATGCCATTCCTTTGGTACCTGTAACTGGTCACCAAAAAGAAGAGAGAAAAGACGAAACTTGACAGAGTAGACAACAGGACATTTTCCCCTTAATCTTCACTTACATTTCCACTCTTTCCAAAAATTTCCTGGCGGCTGAAAATAGAGACTATTCCATTAAAACTACAGAAAACAACTTTTGTTGCAACAGTCACAATTTCAGTAAAAATATAGACATTAGAAGCTCATGTATTCACATTTTCTCCAAAATGTCATGAAGCTTTGTTTTTCCTTCAGAGTTC
>VYZQ01043553.1:93063-122048 GCA_013400655.1 Mystacornis crossleyi
TACATCCAGCCGTCATTGAGTGAATAAAAAATAATAGTAAAATAATAAAAGGAGTAGCACATGTTGCACACCACAGCTCGTGGGCTCGACACACACAGAGGGCTTAAGCACCTGAAACAGCAGTGAGAAGCTACATCCAACACCCAGCAAGGACAGCCAGACCATCCCTCACTACCATCTGTGGGTACCTAAATGCTGTCAGTGACCAGATTTTCTGCTGGATGTTTGCTAACTGGTGACTGATTGTCACACAACCAGCATCTGCTTCCCCTCCTGCCCACAGAGGCAAGAGCACCAAGTGCTGACTGGGCTTCTGGGCATGACTGGAACTCAAGCTTTACACCATGGTACCTAACTCCTTGTTTTGAAAAGCTACTTCCAGGTGCATTAAAAAAATGGAAAAGTAATGTTTATGTATTAGCCAACAAAGCAAAGGAAGCCATTGGAGAAGGAGGAAGGGGAAGCAACAGGGATATTTACAAACAGCAACTGAAAGATATTTGGGTATGTGCTGTAAATGATCTGTCCTAAATTTCACATGTGTAAAAAAGTTTTCTTACCTTAAAAATTGTTTTGGTTGTTGTGGAATGTAAAATAAACAGGCAGTAAAACTGGCCAAAGACTAGACAGAATGTAACAAAAGTTAAAAAGAGGAAATTCATAATAATGATCATGAAGTAAAGATCTAAAATAGAATTAGCAGAAAGGTAAGTTAAATGTACAGTAGTAAATGAATGGCTAGCAGCATTAACAGAATTCATAAGGATTTATAAAAATGTAAGTTGAGAAAAATGAATTATAATAATGATTCATTCCTTGAAAGATGACAAATTCAATAGCAGTGATGGACAATAAGATAAGCTTAACAAGGGGTTTTGTCCTATATTTACATAGAGATGGAACAGTCCATTCACATCTTGCCAAAACAGTGAAGTGCAGCTTATTCCAGAAGTAAGAGAGCTCTTGAAAACTCTGTCAAGACAAGCTGTTGTAATCACAGAGATCCCGTAACTCACATGCAGGAGTTTTAAGAATTGATTTAAAGTTGTCTGGACTGCTGGGCTTAATTGTTGATATTTATTGGAATTCTGGCAAAGCTCCACTTAAGATACAAAGAGGCCATATGGGAAAAGAGAAAGTGGAACACCCCAGTGATTACAGAGCTATTACCGTAATTTCTACCCTAAGCAAATTAATGAAATGGCTGACACATGAACCCAGCCAGTAAGGGGGAGGAAAGAAAAAGGGATACCAATATAATCCAACATGCTATTATTTTGCAAGACTGAATAAAGGTAATTACATTCATGCAGGTTACGTAGATTTCTCAATAGTGTTTGTCTTAATACTGCATGGTATCATTATTTAAATACTGAATGCTATAAAATCAATGCAACAAATTTAAACTGATTGAAATCTATGTGATAGATCTCAACACATAACTATTTATGATAAGTTACTGAAAAAAAAGGATAGCTTTTTAAAAAATTCTAACTTAAGCTGTCCCATCTATGTACATTGACTTGGAGGAGACTGTAACAGCATGGCTGAAAATGATGCAGAGGAAGCACAGGGGAAGAATGGTAGACAAATCACAGCAAGATTTTTAGAAAAATCACAGAACTTTGGACAAATGCAAGGAAATTTGCAGAGAAATAAAACATCAGGTCATTTTAGAGAAAGAGGGATAACATATATGCAAGACCCAACAAAGTTCAAAGTTTGGAAGTAAGACAAACTCAGTTTAGCAATTAGAGAGCCTTAGGAAGCAGAGGATTCTTTCAGACTTGAAATTAAGATTGAACATTATCGCAAGAATATATTTTAGTTGAGTTAATGTTTTCTTTGGCTTCATAAATCAATTACAGAATTGTGTTATGCAGTATATCAACTATAGTGGAATGCTGGAATATGAATCATTAGAAGAAAATAAATTTCTTATTCTTAGAGACGATCAAGTCCCATGGTGCATATGCATTATTTTTTTCCTATCTCAGTCATGAAATACTGATATTTTCATTCTTGGCAAGGTTAGCTAAGGACAATACATTAAAAACGGTGTATGGGAAGTGGTCAATATTATTGGTTATGGCTTAACCCCCCCCACCAATTTACACAGGGCAAAAGTAGAATTTCATACAGAGAGCAACAGTCAAGCTCAAAATATAGTTTGGCCTCAAAAGCCTATTTGTCAGTAGCTGAATAACAGGTACCTGTACTAACATGTCAGGGACACAATGAAACTTCCAACATATGTACACAGGAATCAAACAGTAGACAAGACGAATGTGTGCGTGATCAATAAGCAAAACATTCTAGGAGTCCAGTCTGGTATTGTTCTGGCTGAGATGAGAAAAATAGTTAATACCCCTCAGAAAGATGTTAGTACACTCTCTAATAATGCTCCACCAGCAAGTTTAAGAGGGTGTGTTTTCTGTCATCCCTTGGAATATATGAAATAAAGGTGCTTTTCAATTGTGTCTGCCTCAGCAAAAATCAAAATACTGCAACTGACTAGTTGATGTGCAATTGATCCAGTTGATATAGTGGTGTTCAGGCATAGGCTGGACTCAAATCTCAGAAGTCTTTTTCAGCCTAATTGATTCTGTAATTCTGTGATGGTCAACATGTACACACAGACAGACCTTGAACTTGTCTGCAGCCTTTTAGGAGCTGAACTTGAGATGGGAGAAAACACTGAATCCTCTGCGTATGGAGCAGCTGGAGAAGACTAATACATTGGGCAGTAAGAAGATTAATAAAATGGTAAAGGCAAAATTTAGGATGGTCATTTTCCTGTTTTTCTCTAGTCACCAGTCCTGAGGAATCTGAATCTAATAACTGAGAAGCCTTCATGCAGTAAGTAAGCATTTCCTCACATCCCTTCAGAGGCAATTGAAGAATTGTGAATCTGACTTTTAAAGTTTGCTTACTTTAATGTAGAGGGAACCAGTGTATCCTGTCAAGTAACGCTTTCCCTTATTTTGCTATACCTTGCCTTCCCTGCCCTTTCTTGCCCTTCTGTGCTCTGCCCTACCCTGAGTGATTTATTCACTGCATCAGTGCATTTAAGACATCAGAATGGTCAGTACTGCTTTTACTTCAAGACAAAAAAGAAAATAACTTTTTTAGGTTAACCCCATTTTTTGTATTCCCATTTTGAGACAAGAGGTCACAGTAAATAATTTTGGCCTAAGTTAAATAACACCTTAAATATTGCATTGTACTGTAATTAGCAATACTAGCTCTTTAGTATATAGCACATTAAATTAGAAATGTGTTTTATTATTAAAAATCACAGAATTTTGTATTAGCTAAACCTTTATAAAGTGATACAGTAACATAAGAGGTTCTGGTTTTTGTTCTGAAGGCGAAGTATGTGTGGTGTACAGAATTTCTTTGATGATGAGATAAAACGCATCAATTCTGTTGTCCTCATATCACTCATTCACTCATCATAGCAATTATTTAAATGATTCAGATGAGCATCTTCCTTTTTAATATGTAGCAATTTGTGTGTTAAGAGGGCACTGGAGTAATAAAAAGTGTGTATTTCACTGGTGGTTATGAAAAGCTGTGCGTCTGAAATTAGTGAGTAACAGCAGACATTAAATAAATAAGACATTAGTACCACTTAAGCTGAATATTATAGATATGCCACAAACCGAGAAATTCAGTAGTGAATTAGGTATTTTATATGTGCCTATATCCACATATATGCCCATATTATTGTCTAACAATGTAAGGGAATTTGCAAAATAAGTTTGCAAATGACACTCCCAGACTTAAAGAGAGTCACATATCTTGTAGAATGTAGTCCAAGATACATGCTGACAAACCAGTCTACGGCAAAGGACTGGTGAGAACCAAAGCAGTTTGATTACTGTCTAACACCACTCAAACTTGAAACTTCAAAGAAAGTTGCCTAAGAATGTATATTTTAAATATTTTTACTGAAAACATTGATGAAGTTATTTTTAAAAAGCAAAGAAACCCTACCATTTGTTTGAATCTTACTGTGGTCCCAGTGCTGGTCAATGTCATTGCTCCCAACTTGTGGCACCCTTCAGGACACAAATCCCTCAATGCTGTGCTACATGCCAAGGTTGATGTGCATCCAGAGCCACCCAGAGCTGACCAATCAGACATGCTGAATTCCTGATCCCTTTGGAGGGAGCAAGTATGTCCTAGCTCTTGATTTCTGAAAAAGAGTCATCTACACCTAAAGTTGCCCTCTCCTCTCCTCTCCTCTNCCGGTCCCATCCCTGAAAGCTGAGAAGGCTTCCTTTTGGCTTTTAGCTCGAGGATCTGAGCTCTCACCTGGGACCTGGAGACACTTGATGCTAGTGCCTTCTTGCTTAAAGGCCCACCCCAGCAGAGTGGTCTGACCACAAAGCAACTGTTCAGAATTTAAAGAAACAAAACCTCTCATATCAGCCTGTTGAACCTTGTACTGGGTATTTAAAGACTTTTCAACCTGGAGAAAGCAGCATGAAAAGCAGCAGGACTCATCAGAGCAGTCATTCACAGGGGAGAGGGAAGAAGTGGACTCCAGGCACCAGCAGCCCCCTCTGGGCAGCAGCACCAGCCATGCCAAGTGGAAGCAGCTGACCCCATCTTTCCCGGTGTCCTAATGAACCAGCATGCGACAAATGCACAGAACAGATTGACCCCTTCAGGCGCTGTAGACTAATTCTATCAGGCTTAGCATCCAGATGGGGCTCAGCTCGAGATAGGTGTTCTGCTGGTCAGTGCTGTCAAAATCAGATGTTTTCAAAACCTTCAGGCTCAGGAGCTTTTAATCACTGATGGTCACATTTTCTTTTTGTTTTTTAAACTATCAAGCCTCAGGGTCCCTAGTTTCTGAGGTCTGATTTAGTAACTGAATCTTTTTACGGAGATGGGCCTCCGTGACAAAAGGGTTATTTTGATTCAGGCCCAAAATTAATCATGCATCTTTTGACTATTTCTCAAGGACATTTGCAACTAAGAGGCAAACATCTCAAACAATCTAAATCTACCTTTCTGGAGAACCCTATAGGAATTCAGAGGATTTTACTTCTTTATTTACAAAGCTGTCTCATTTATAGACCCATCTTTTCACTTCTGAATTTCTTGGTTTGTGGTATATCTATAATATTCAACTTATGTGCTACTAATGTCTTATTTATTTTATGAATGCGTATATCCACATATTATTGTCTAATGAACTTTAAAACAGATCTGATTAAAAAAGTTGCACTCGAGGCAATTTTAACTCACTCCCAGCCATCAGGAAAGCAACTATAATTCAGTTCATGCCTAACAGTGAATAGCAGCTTGGAGTCAGTGCTGTGCAGAAGCAGCTGTGCTTACCATCAGCAGCCCTTTATAAGCGTAGACGATCCCAAGCCAAATGGTCATGTGGGTGTTTTCGCAGTGCTCCAAGATTGGTCGGATGGAGATATCTCTGCCCGCAGGGTCCGGCTGCAAAAAGAAAAGGTGAGGTATTTGGACTCAGATTTCGCTTGCATTCACACCTCAGTGGTACTCAGATATATTTTCAGTAAATTGAGGATGTGCAAAATACAGAGTGGACAGCTTTAAAGTAACTTGTGATGAGAGCAGACCCATGAACCTGCAGAGAAATACCGGGAAAAGCAAGGATCTGAGGAAAAGCTGCTTGATAGCTACTACCTGGTCACATCTACTGCAAACCTGAAAGAAAATGTCTGAAGTCACTCTGTATTTAACACTGTCAGTCATATTTATCAGCTTTAGGACATAAAATTTTTCTACAAGGCAAACAGCTTGAAAGCACAGGCATGAAAATAATGTATTTAAATTCCTCTTTTCTTTCACCTGCGGTTCCCTGGCAAATGGCTGATAAACAATGTATGAAACATTGCTGTGTTTCAAGTGGTTTTTCATTGATAACCATGAGCTAAATCAAAGACCATTTACTATGGAAACGACACCAGTGGCTTAGGAGAGACTATAAATCATCAAAAATATGGGGAAAAAAAAGGCTTTTAGATCCAGTGATTGCCCGTGCAAAATGAAATACTGCTGGAAGCTTTGTAGTTTTCCATTTATTTTAAAAAGGAGACTGTATAATATTGCAGACTCAAGAGGACTTGGAGACTATCAGAACTGTTTGTATGAAGGAGGAGCAATAACAAAGACTCAGAGAAACCTGCAAGAACCACCCCTTGCCCTACTCTTTTTAAATTTTTTTTAATGAACAGAGAAAAGAACAGCTGAGACACAGAGGAAAGGGTTATTAGCTACTATGTGTATACAATTAGAATAGATATTAGGGTCTGGTCAAACAGCTAAACTGTATAAGAACACAAGGATCTTCTTGTATGTGATTCTAAGAGAACTTGTTTTAGTTACATACTGCAGAACATTCCTGCTGGCTATTCTGAGACGCATGTACCTACAGTCTGTTGTGCTAACAGAACATGCTGAAACACTGAAAGCTATTTTTCCTTTCTACTTTGAAGGACTGGATTTGAACTTCAGCCAAACTAAGATCAACCCAGACATAGCTTTCTGTACCTGGTTGTCCCAGTGGGCTTTTCAATTTTCCTTTTGATGAGTAACACATGTAAAATGTCTCATACAGAAGTATAATAATTATTATATAAGGAAAAAATCATGTTTTCACCAACTGAAAGTTAGAATTGTATATGGAAGGACTTTTGAGAGATCTGAATAATTTCCTAAAGCTTATTCTTGCTGCTTCTGATGATGTATGACTTCTGCTATGTATTTCAGTGGTCACAGCAATAATCTTCAGTTCACTTTCTTCCACTGGTGTTTCTGTATGTGAGGCATTTCCCCTGACCTCATACACCGTAAAAAAATGAGAAAACCCAAACAACCTTGTGCTATGATGCACTGCACAAATGAAAGTGTTCACAATTTTCTTTGCAAAGCCTTCAGTAGGCAAGACATTAACAATTAAAACCTTTTCCTATCCTCTACTTCTGTAGAAACCCTGAAAGTAAAAATAAAGCTCTTGGAAAAAAAAAAAAAAAGGTGTGCTAAGTAAGATAAAAACCAAGGCAGCAATATTAACTCTCCCAAAGAGCTTATGACTCCATGCTAATGGTTGTTGATGGCAGGCAAACAACCATTAGCTGAGGAACTGAAATGACTGCAAACATTAAGTGTCATCACAACGTTTAAGATGCTACAAATGTTTGTATGGGGATCAGTTGAACTACCTCATTCTCCCTGATCAATGACAAAAACCCAGTGCTAAAATTTAGGTGCACCGAAAACACCCTTTCATGTCAAAGTTACATGAAAATATACATAAACCTAATATGTTTAACATAATTTTTTTTCTATTATGTAATAAAGTTCACAGGGCAAATCATTCACACAGAGCTCCAAATGTGCAACTGATGTGACAACAGGACTGTACAAGAGAGACATTTTTCTAAAATTCTAAATTACATCTAAGCCTGCTAATAGCTCAGTCTCTCATGGTCTGGAATTACGAAAGTGACATAAAAGTTAAGGCTGTGGTCATCAAGCTTTCTTTTTTTTTTTTTTTTTCCTTCACACTGGTGAGTCAGCACAGAACTGTCTCTTCGTTTCCCCAATTCTACATCCCTCCAGCCAGGTATTTCTTCTCTTTCAGTTTCTCACTTTTCTGAAACAAGAAAGTGTATAAATAATGTAGACTTCTACCTGGTGCAATGTACAACATCATGTGGTTTGTTTCCCTTGTTCCTGGACTGAAAACTTCAATCACACTTGGACTGAAGGATTCCTCGACCTTTAAGTGACTATAAGTAATTGGAGTAATTCCCTGTTTTGAAGAATATTACTGGAATGAGAACTCCTATTTGGTCCGTGGCAATTATATTTTTATTTTCCCTATGTGGCTACTCTCTCATGAAAATTTGCTTCAAAATTGGAAAGTGTATGTCCATTCATTACTCAAAACCTCTCTTTTAAGATCCAGGCACAAAAATGATGAAGTGGAAAACATAACTTCTTTTCAAATACTATTAGAGAGTAAGCATAATTTCTTTAGTAGGATAATTGTCAGATTGCATGAGGCATGATAGTTCAAAATTGATGTTAATTAAGTAAAACAGTGTGTTCAGATTTTTTGTGAGATAGGAAAATCTTGGGAAGTGCTCTAAGTAGGGCAAGAAAAGAGAGAATACTGATTGCAGCATTAGCAAAAGTGTACCTGGGGCAGCACTTCTTTCAAAAGACTTTCGAAGTCTGCAAGGTGGTAGTATTTTAAACAAAACTATGCTGAGGTCCTGTGCATGTGGGGTTAAATGTTGGCAGGTGGTAGCAATTTTAAAGTGAACTGATTTTGCTGATTACTCATCACTATTGCAAAATGACATTCCTGTTCTACTGATTTTAATTTGCTATTCTGTTTTTTCACCGATTTTGTATGAATTAACTAATCATAGCAAAAAGCTGGGTTAAAAAAACATATGATATTTTCTGATGTCAAAAGAATTTTCAAAAACTCTACAATTACAGCTGAATGGGGCACTTGACTGACCTCTCTAATCATCCACCATTTGTGCACTTTGTTATTGCTTTAGAGAGGATGACAACATAAATGCTACCAGTGATTATATATGTACTGGAAATTTGCCCTTTCCTTTTATAGAAAACAATCTCAATGCCCTTCAGATGTCATTCTCAAAAGCCAGAAGACCTCCTATCTTGTGATTAGGCTGAGGCTTTCCTACCTCTTCTGAAACCTAATAAGGTTTCTGACATTGACATCAATTTCTGGAGTGCTTTCAGCAGTTGAACATAAATAGTTTAATCTGTTCACTTCATAAAAGAGTTGTGTATCATCACCAGTAAAATGCTTGTTTTACATGAGATTCACTAGGTCTAGAAAGCAACCCAAACCAGTGAACGGAATGTTTAGATCCCCAGTGTGTGTGTGTTTAAAATATTATCAGTCAGTCCTGTAGTTCCGTTGCTTTTTCATTTTCTTTGCTCTTCAGTCTGCTGGGAGGGCTGGAAGATCCTTGTCATAATAGGTGAGTGATGGCCTAGGTAGGAACTGCCAGAGGGAGAAGTGAAGCTTAAAACTACCAGGAACTATCAGGGAAATCTGAATTAAAAAAAAAATTTTCTTTTTTTTTTTTTTTTTAACTCTGTAAGTACAATTTCTTAGTGGCTATTATACTAGCCAAAACACCTCTGGAAAAGGCAGATATTTGTGTGATGTACCTTTGACTTGTTTTGTGTCTTTATTGCTATTCCTTTTCTGTAGCTTCACAAAGGTCATAAAAGGAGGAAGGGTCTGTGTTCCATGAGGCATTTTATCCAGCAAATGTCTGTGAAGAACAGACTGGGCTAGCACACAGTATCTATAAGTCCTTGACCTTCCTAAGGTACTTTTTCTACATGGTCTCCTCCTCAGGTCCCTTGGCCAGTACAGCAGATGATTCTGTTTGCAGGGCTGTGGTGCTGCTGCGTGACAGAGCTCACAGGGGGTCAGTCTCAGCAAGCTCGCTGGGAGCAGGGCAGCAGATCTCCAGTGTGACACGGTGCCATTTCTGAAGCTGCAGTTTCACCCGGGAGAAAGTCAGAACATTAGGCCTCAGTCTTTTCCACAGATGGGTATGGAACATAAGGTAAATTGTTGCAGCTTCTGTTTACTATGTTTAAAAGAAACCGTGCATTTCCCATTGTATAAGAAAATGGAGGATCATACTCTTCTGTCACACTGACCTTCATATAGCATCCCACCCTTTGTTTTACCTTCCCCTTAAACGGCCTCAACTGAACTGGCATAATGACTGTATACTACAGCTAATTTGCAGTGTGAATTAGATATCTCTGGCATCTTTAATTTAACACCTCTAGCAGTCATATGGAGCTCACATGTGATTCTTTGTCTAAAAAATCAGACTTTGCTGAATTAGAAGATCATTCTTCTTAAACTCACTTTTTTTTTTTTCCCAGGGATAATTATGGTTGGTTTATACTCTAAATTCTGTAAAGGTGTTCCACAAAAGGATTCAAAGAGTTTGAGCATGCAGTGTGAAACTGAGAGCCAGGCTTTTAATTACTGATGAAAAGACAAGGATCAGACACTGTCGACTTTTTGATTACCTAATAATTTGTAGGTATTTTTAGAGCAAAACAGCTGTGATATGAAAAAGAGATTTTCCAGGAAATGGATTCCTTTTGTTTCATGTATTTTTTACTTTGTGCAGTCATACTTTCCATTACTGCAAAATAGGAAAGGCAATACTAAGCTAGGGTAGCTCATTTGGAATGTCTTCCAATTAAAAATTTGGTAGGCAACCTAGAATAATAGGCAACCTTGTTTGTTGATATCTGAGCTTGGGTTTGGGTACATTATGGATCACACTGTGCATCACAGAGGAGCTCAGCAAAGCACAAAACTGTTAGTGAATTCTTGCAATCCAGCGACCAATTTAATTTCCCTTCAATGTTAATTGAGAAGTTTGGACATTTCTGTAACATTCTAATGATTGAAAGATGAAGTATGAAGCATTTCAGGACACGAGCTTTCTTACATAGATTTGAATACACACTCTTTGCCTCTGTGACATGAACTAAAGGGTGTGTTTTGGTTATCCAAGGGGATTAAAGGGTATTTTCTGCTTCATTCATTTTCTTGTTATACTGAAATCCAGTTCACCACCCCACCTAAGTCAATGGACTGGACTTTAGGCATTGTTTGGCTTCACAAATACTTCAACAATTTAACTGTCCCCACAATTCAATATATCAATATATATGTTTATATTGTAACTCCTTAAAAGTCTTCATTCCAAGTAGTATTTTAGTATGACACAGTAATTCAGTAATGGTTAGCTAGCAAATATGACACAATGAAATGACACTTGCTGGAATACCAACATGAATATCCCTTTTTTTAATTCAGTCACTTTTCTCAATTCAGTTTTCTAAAGAATAAAGAAGATGTACAATGTAAGCCAAGGACAAAAGTACTGGTACGTTTGGGGACTTCAAGGATATTGATATTGCTATTTTACATTCCTTAGCTTGTTACATATACAGAATCCAGGCCTAAATTTGCAAGTGAATGGGAGTGAAGAAAGACAGGAAACCTTCCCTGTTCCCCCAAATATATTAGAGATAACCACTGTAATTCCTATTATTCCAAAACAATAACATTTGATAATACAGACACAGCGATATCACCCTGCAATATATTTAAAAGAAACCTACTTTTTAGGTCTCCATCTGCCTCTTGTACAAATAATTCCATAAATCAGTCAGCATACATATTGTAAATTAGTGTGATTTAAAGATGATAAAAAGCCAGAAGAGCTATTTATAAACTCTAGTATCATGAGTTTGCCCATACATTTATTTGTAGAGAAAATCTCCCATCAGCATTATTTATAACATCACTTTACTTAATGAGTTTTATTTTCCTGTTGTGGTGGTTCATTTTTGTTTAAATGTAACTGTTTTTTGAGAGCCAAAAGGTTCCCAGAGATTTTTTCCTATTTTTATTAATATCATCTCCTAATCCAAATAGTTTCATTTATTTGTATTACCATAAAATGCAAAGTAATAGTTTAGCTGAGTCAAGAAGCGGCTGTGATCCCTGCAAACAATTGCAGACTAGCAGACGAAAGGGAAAAGGCAAAATTCTCTTGAATCATGGAGAGTTTCAAACAACTGTGACTGAGTCTTCCCACTCTGCACTCAGCTATCGCTTCAGTAGAAGTTTTACATTGGATTATTTCCTCAGAGAATGTTGCCCCAGTTGCATATCTAGTGACTGGATAATGAAATGTTTCTGTGTATGTGCATGGAGACAGAGGGACAATGTTACAAAGGCTTAATAAAGCCCTCTCGGCAGTAGAATGTGTGGTTTTCTTTGAAGGGAGGGCAAGGGGCCAAGACACATAAGAAAAGTAGGTCAGAGGAATGAAGACCTTTTTTACTACTCAGAGCATCTTGCACTGCACAGATTCTTCCAAAATGAAATATCAGCTTTACAAGATAAGTATTTTCCCCTCCTTTCCTGTGAAGCTGCCCAGAATTGTGGTTCACAACCCATTGCTGTCCCTTCTAGTTTTCCTTTCTTTCCTAGCTAGATTTCCTGCTATGCTGAAGGCCATGCCAGGCACTCCTTTTGGTGGCTGGAGCAATTCAGTGCCTCCTTGCTTGTGGTAATGGAAACAGACAGTATTCTTGGGAAGGATGGCAAAGGCAGAAAGGAGAACAGCAGAGCGAAACCACAGAGGACAGCCAGGAACAAACTGTTTGGGTGGCCCCAGCTGGAACCAAGGTAGAGGTTCTTTTTGTAATTAATTTTGTTGGGGGTTGAGAAGGTTTTCTTTTTATGTGTGCATGTGTTCTTTTCTTCTCTCAAAGGAATTTTTTCCCCATGTTAAGGGGCGATTGCTGGGGTACTTAAGAAAAACAAAGGACCTAGCCAGCCACAAGGGAGGGGCCCAATTGTCCTTTTTTTTGGTNAATAGTTCGGGAGGAAGGGAGTTACATTTTTTCCATTCCGGGGTGGGAGGGGGACTCCTGCCTTCCTTAGCAGACACCTGTCCAAACCAGGACAAATTTCCTAGTGGGTAGGCTTTCAGCTGTAAGCAAGGATATGACTTACAGCCCATTATGTGGCACTCAGAGAAACTGGATTTAACACTTTCCCTGCAAATAAGCCAGACTTGCATCCAACAACTAACAGAATCTATCACTGGTTGCTTCTTCCTATAAGAAAAATCAGGTCCTCAATCGTGCCTAGCTATTTGGGTCAAGGAGGACAACAATCTCACTTCTACAATTGTCTTATATTTTCTGTTTAGTGCTATAATTCCCTTGATTTATGGATTCTGAAAATATTTATCACTATGCTTATTTGCACTGCAGTGACAACAACAATAAATGGACACTGACTTAATTTAGAAAGTGAAAAATCCATTCCCTAAGAGGATTTCAAAACATAAATATATCATGTGTGGGAGAAGAGAGAAGCATAAAGTAGGGTTGTATGACATTTTCAGAGGCAAATATCAGCAGAGACCACTGCTACCCTATGCAGGCACTGATAAATGAATAGCTTCTGGGCTGTGGCAAACTAAAAAAAGATTATTTCTCAACATTAAGGACCATTTTAATTTCCTTACTTGTTTTTTTATATTCTCCAAAATGGTAAGATGATGGTCCATCAACCTACTGGAGGATTTTGCTGCTACTTTTATAACTAAGACATAATTGAGGAATTGCTGTAGTAAGGGGAGGTCTTTCCTTTGTTTTCAAAAATTTTGAGCAAAATCTTTAATTTGTAAATGCTAAGACTAGCTTAATAAGTATATTCCATAATTTCATCATGATAATTGGAGCAGAAACACCTACTTCCTCTCCATAAGTCCTTCTAAAATTAGGTAATTCAACTTCCTCAACACAAAAGCTGCTTTCTCTTCAATCAACTCCCAGTTTCTTGTTGACAGTCAAATGTAAGGTGCATCTCAATATACAGAAGTACATGAAAACATTTGTGTTTCATAAAAATTTTGAAGATTTTGATTTTTTTTCTCCCACCTTGCAACACTCATAATGTCTCAGATACAAACATTTTTACATACATTTTCATGCAAAAACGAGTGGATGCATAAATCACTAAAGTTCAGGTCAACAGAAATATTTTGATTACTTCAAGAGATTTTATTTCATTTTGACCTTTTAAAATTGATAACCTTCTTTGATATAACCTAACTCCATTTTGAAAGAAAGGTCATGTTGAACTCAAAAGAGATGTTCTTTAGTTAATAAAGGTCAACAAGAATATTTTAGCACTTTCCTACCAAAATAATTCTGCATGGGGA
This sequence comes from Mystacornis crossleyi, assembly GCA_013400655.1. Taxonomy (NCBI): domain Eukaryota; kingdom Metazoa; phylum Chordata; class Aves; order Passeriformes; family Timaliidae; genus Mystacornis; species Mystacornis crossleyi. The sequence goes on from VYZQ01043553.1 coordinate 106,902, forward strand.
AGCTGACTGAGGCCACCTTTTTTATTACAAACATATGAATCTTATGGCTGCTCAATGTTTTCTGAGAAAAATATCTCAATACTTAAGGAATATCATGAACAGTAAGATTGTAAATCTGAGGTCTTGATGGATTACTTCTGAAGATTCATACTTGCCGGTGTAACTGATCCTATTTTAGAGCAGTGACACCAGTGAATGAACCACACATCTTTGCAACTTTTACTGACATAATTATGCCAGCAAAGCTTACAGACTGAGGGTGAGGGCGAGTGATTAAAGGTGTACAAAGTATGCATTCATAATTGGTAGAGTCCGGCTTCAGCAGTGAAAAATGTAGGCCGAAACAAACTAAAATTATGCTTGGAGTCTTAAATCAATGTCCATCCTGCTTTAAAGAAAGACTCTGAAATGAGGGTTAGTATTTCATAGTTATATTGACATTGCAGTTAAATGAGACTGTCTTGATAGCTGTCTCATCCTCAGTAAAACACAGAATATAGATTTTCATTGCATTAACTCCAGTTTGAAATAAAACATCTCTTTTAGGAAAAAACATCCTGTGACAATAAACCTATATAGCTCTTGCTGAGCCAGTTGTATTCACTGCAGAAAAAGTAGCCCTAATTTTCGTTCTGATGTCTAAAATGTCAGGTTCCTTTAGTTCTTACTATATTTTGTCTGCTGAATTGAAAGGCTACATAACAAAATTTTGTTCCTATGTTGGTATTTACAGACTTTGACCCAGTAAACTCTTAATGTAGTGCTTGATAAGCTACACCTTGAGCTCTTAGTGTTTTTCACTGTGGACATGTTTTATCTTTCTTCAACGTGCCTTATTGGTCTTCACTGGACCATTGGACCAGCACATTTCCTGAAATCTGAAGAGTGAAACGGAGTATGCTCAGCTGGTCATAGTTGCCCTGCAGACACATCCAGGATTAATACCACAGTAACACCCAAGGTCAAGTGAGACCAAAGCGTACACATGTAACCAAAGATGCCACAAAATCTCTCCATTTTTATTTTCTCTATTCTAAATGAATACAGAAATGTAAAGATAGTTTAAAAGCTGTAGAAAAAAAGAAAAGATAATCTTGAAATCTTTATCACCAAATGCTTCTCATGATTTAATTGGAATATTTGACATGAGTGCAAACCCATAATAGTTGCACTAAACTACCTTGAAAGCTACATGCCTCCAAAGCACAAAAAGAATAGCAGTTACAGGGATTTTTGATTTTTCCTTTACATCTTTCTTCTACAAATAGCTATTTTGGTGTTGCCACTTCTATTGACGTTATTCAGAGCAAAGCAGGTAGTCATGGGAATTTTTTCTTTCTCTCAGTTCAGTAAAACTTTTATGCAACATCTTTCTTAAATAATGTATTTTCTTTCAGCATCTGTCAGACCAGATTTCATTTAACACAAGTCTACCACACACTTTAAATGTTGCAGGTCCTTTTTCTGGTATACAACAGAAGAATTTTCAGTTGAAAAAGCAAGCCAATGTGAGGCAAAACCTAGCAACCATAAAATCCATTTTATATTTCCACAGATTTTTTTTTACATTGTTAAACTTTAAATCATATAGGGGTTTTTTTGTTTGTTTTTGAAGCATATATATGATATGTATATATGTAGCACAAGCAGGTAACTCTGAACCTACTCCGCCTTGCAATTCCAACATATTCTTGATAATAGTAGTATATTTGCTTATTTTTGAGGTTGTGTTTCAGTGAATTATTGCATTAGAAGTTCTGGACACGACAAAATGTGTATTTTTTCAAACTAGAGAATCAGAGGAAGCATTGATCTGACGTGTTTTAATTTTTTTTTTTCTATAGCTAAGTATACAGTGTATATCCATAGCTGTACATTTTTTTCTCTTGTTATGTGAACTTGAAGTAGTTCTGGTAGATAGAGATGACCTTACCTACAAGCATCTTCCCAGTACAGGTGTATCATACTGTGTCAGGTGTCAGCATGTTTCAGGAAACTGGATTGTTCCAGTATTGGAAGCAAAGCCTGTAACCTTCACTGGACTTGAAGAACTCATTGAGGTTGTTATTTCTGTGGTAAAGTGCTTCCTCTAAACCTATCCATCATTTTGTTAGTAGGGTGTAGTTAGCAATTTTATCATTCCTCCTATTATGTTTTTAGGGATGTCTATTGCATAGTTTTATTTTGACAGGTGAGCATGTGTAATGCTTCTAGAGCACTTCCAGAGCTGACATGAAAGCCGTCAGAAACTCTTTCTCAGCATAGCCCAACAGCTTACATTTACACCCAAATTTTCATTTCTGAGATCAAGGCATTGAAGAGAAACAGTAAGGGGTTGATGCCTTTGTTCTTGATACCACCTTTCACAGCTCACTGAAAGACCAGCAGAGGACAAGATAAGCACAGGGAGACAGGCATTATCAGCACGAGGGCAGGAAAAGCAGCACATTTCTGAACAGTGATGGCTGGTGTCAGCCTGGTTTGTCTGACTTGGCATTCACCTCCTCTGCAGTGTTCACCTACAGCCGCTAACCAGCCTGTCACACATTTCAGAACAAACCTCTTCCGTCTGAGCTATCTGAGCAATTACTATGCTGTCACCATCTCCTCTTTAAGGCTGCAGCGTGACAAGCCTTTAGGAGAGGCGGGAGGTGTCACCTTCTGGCACTCTGCATTGGGCTGCTGGAGGGCTCCTTGCAGCAGGACCAGCTGAAACAGCTGGATAGGCAGCGGTGGTATGGCCCCAGGAAATCTCAGTTTTGCTGATGTGCTTTGAGGAGCTAAGGAAAATGCAGAACATTCTGCTGCAGAGCACTTAGTCTATCCTCCCCAAAGTAAATCCACACTGAGGATCTCTGGAGCACCTACGGTAAGAGCCAGGTGATCCAACTCGGTGAGATGTCTTACTCCTCTGCTGGAGTAAACTCTCATTACCATAGAAAAATTGAAGCTTGAGGTGGTATTCACAATTCATCTGAGGCTTGAAAAAGTGTCAGCAGTGGCAATTCTTGGTCACATGAGTTTCTATAAAGCACAGTAGACTTTTGGCAAATTGCTCAGAAAATCAAGTAAGAATCTCACAAGTACAGCAAGGATAGCAATAAACCTTGAGAGAAATCCTGAGACCTAATGGAATGAGGGAAATATGGAAAACTCAAGAAGACTGAGACATCAGACCATTTTGGCTCAAGAAGACTGTGGGGAAGAAAAGAAGTTTTGCCTGCCAAACAAAGAAGAAAGGGAAGAGAGGGCTAATGCAGAAATTGGGCAGGTTCACATGCTCCCCCTAAACAGCATTTCCTTCGGTCACCACCAAGTGGGGTATGAACTGACTCGGCATCAATCCCATACATGGTGCCCCAGTTAACACATATAAACATAGCAAAGAATTCTTTCTTCAACCTGATCAATATTAATTTTAAAAGTATCTCTTAACGAACTTCTATAAAAGTGATTTTTTTTTCTTTTTGAAATGTGTTTCTGTAAGTAAGTGTTTATTTCCATGGCAACAAGGCCTGATGTTCCCACTATCGCCTTGACATTACCTCATGAATACATCAGGATTCAATACAACAAATTAAACAATAGCAATTATTGGTTGGAAATTGATAACTCTTTTCTTAGGAGGTGGTTGAAGGCTATGAAATCTACCTCTGTATGAATCAGAAATTATACTATTAGTATGATAGAAACAGGAACTCATATAGAGGCAGAATACAAATGTAGTCTTTTGAGCTTGACTTAACAAGGTTTTAATTTGAAAAATACTCATCCAATATTACCATCCAGGGATGAATGGACAGCGAAAGACATATGACAGTTTTTCATAAACTTGTTTATGAATAGACAGGTATATCCACCACTGAGCAGTGCTAGGATATATTCAATGAGATGAAAAAATGTAAAAAATTTGAGTAGACCATGATCTAGCTTACCTGTTGAAACATCGGGGTTTATATATAACATATAGTGAATAAGTAGCATGGTTTACTTGCATACAATTGTATGGATTAGAATAATTATTGTTCATGAAAAATTTTGAAAGTGCCATCAAAAGTGTACTCATACTATTATTTTCAGGGAAAAAAATCCAAACAAATTCTTACATTAAATTTCAGAATATTACAGTTCTCACTGGGACTTTTAATCACAGCTAAAAGTTACATGAACCCATTCTGTACAGTTTATGACAGCCTTCCTCAATTAAATAGGACCATCTTTCACAAATAATTATTTTCTGTACTAATTTGGACAACTTGTGGAATAATTAAGTAAGCAAAATTACCTGAATAACTGAATCTAGTGTTTCAAAAGGAGAGAGTCCCCATTACACAATTTGCATGTTAAATAGTACCTTAGTACTGTATGAGCAAATTGTCACAATATGGCCTTATGTCCTTAAGTTTTTATGAAGGTATATTAACTTCTTACTGTTCTTTAAATATCTTTTTCCCCCTGAAGACATAAAGTCTGTGGTATCTCGATTACTGTATCTGCTAATTATGACTAAATAAAAGGTTTCAGTTTTCAATGTATTATTTTTAAATATACTGCCTTCAAGTATTGTATCAAATATAATAGTCACAATATGCAATTTGGATTGAATCACAGGATCATGAATCTAAACACGGAGATATGCATTGCTCATGTTTGAATCAAATCAAACCCTGAGGACCAACATCTCTTGTAAAAAGCAATAAGAAGCTTCCTCCAATAGTCTGATCTATATTAGCTGTGCAAATATGTTCTTTTAATTAAATAGTGTCTTATCATAATGCAGATGTTATAGTTCAATTTCTATTCGCAGCATATTTTCACAAGTATGATGTCTTGTTCTCTCTTTAATAGGCTTTATGTTTGCCAAAATAGTCTCCAATGAATCCAGTAACGTTTAACTCCATGGTTAAACTCATTTGCCTATGCCACGGGTTACAAAGACACAGCATATTTCTTAGAGATTGAAATCAAATCCACCAGGTACCATTTGTTGCTTCTGAAGTTTTTTTCCAGATATTTTACTTAGTGGGCAATTAATATAAATATATATCTGAAATTCCCTGATCAAACACTCACCTATACGGACATAAGAATATCTTTACTGACATCTCCTAGCTTTATCTGCACAATTGAATGGCTATCTTCAACCCTTAGATTTCCAGCATTATCTAAATGAATAAACAAAAATAGAAATGATAAATACACAGATGAAGGACATGACTGAATATGCTTCTTTTTTTTTTACCATCATCATATCATTTTTTAACAAATGATGAACACTCACATCTGTACAAAACAGTGTTTAAAATGCTGTGAAAGACAGGCCAGTGCAGGCCGTGTTAGCAGAGGAATTTTTTTGTGTGCATGGACAGTGGCAAGCAAACAAGATACGATCTTATTAAAGCTATCCATTAAAGTGGCTGTCCAGCAGGGTTAATGTGTCTTTGCTAAAGGGTGCTAAAGGGTTTATTTTCCTAGCTCTGCAGAGAAGTGCAATTCAGAGTTACATTACTAGTTTGGATCCAGCAGCCATATCTAAAAATTGATTGCTGTCGTTCATTCCTGTCAGGCAGCTGCTGGCGGGGGGAAGAGCACCTACTCTAGTAATAGCATGCCTTCCCTAAAGTGAATGGGAATCTTACTTTTCATTTTAGTGCAGTCAAGATTGTGCCTGTGATTTTTTACATTTTTCAAACCTAACAGGATTCCTACAACAGCAACTGTGAGTCACCACCTGCAGCACTGCCTGGGCTGGGCACACCGATTCAGACAAAGCCCTGTGGCCTTGTTACCCACCAGTGGGTGGGGCACATTAGACACACTTTTGAAGCACTTCTGATGTAGTTCCACTGAAAAAATGAAACAAAATCAGACATGCAAATTCCCAAATCAAAATGCTGATGCAAACAGACAGACACAAAGTCCTTTGAGGAGGGAAGCCTTTTATATCATAAGTCAAGACTTAAATTAAACTAAATAACTTGATTATTAAAGGTGCATGTGTGTTTGTATGTGTATAGTTTCATATGAAATATCTCTGATATGGGTATTTTTTTTAAGAGGAAATTGACTTTTAAGAAGCTGCAATTTGAAGATTCAGAGTTTCTCTTTTCATTTGCATTAGAATGCTGAACTATAATTTAACAAGAAGATCAAAACAGAAAACTGAACCACCTTGCAGAAGCTGCCTTTCAAGCATGAAGAGAGATTCAGAATGTTTCTGCAAATTGCAGTCTTCAGGCTGATAAGCCATTCACTATGTCAGCATCACCACAGACAGAAACCTGGAGGGTTTTTTAGCTATACCCTCACTCCAGATCTGTGTTTTTTAACTTGTGTCAGACAGTGATAGCAAACTATCAAGTACGGCAAGGCTGATTTGTGAGGGCGGCTCCCATGTACCGCGGTACAGAACACCAGTCACTCCTGGTAGTGCCTTACAGGCATTGCTTCCAACCGGTCCCTTGGAATCCTATGGGATACCTGTACATGTACAGGTACACCTGGGCATGTGCAGCAAGTCCAGGACTTCCTGAAGGTGATCAGGAGAGAAGACACAGTGTGCTGTCCCCTGCTTAGTACACAGAGCTCGCAGAACCAACAGTCGGAGCGCTTAGCAAAAAGCTAAGCATTTCTTTTCTCCCAAGCATTTCTTCTTATGGCCAAAAGAGTGTCTTGTTAGTAAACTGGCAATTTCTGGAGTACAATGCAAAGCGTATGCTTTCAAACCCTTAGTCTGTGTCACATTCACAGTGCATGGAGAATGGGGGTAAAGGGATGGAATTTACCCAGTGTGCTCTTCTGTCTTTTTCACTTTATAACTACATTTTCTGAAGAACATCTGTAGCTCAGTGGACAGCCTGTTGGAAGGACAAGAAGAAGTCAGGCTATTCAGATAATTCCAACTTCAGGAAACCATGGAATAGCTGAGGTCAGAAGGCACATCTGGAAGTCATCTTGTCCTCTCTGCTTCACACAGGGCCAGCTACGGTCAACCACAGGCTGTGATCGACTGTGGTGATACCCAGCAGCTTCCTAGAAAGCGCAGGCTATTCAGCTTGTTTGCCCAAAGCTGGCCAAGCTGTAGTGCTGCAAGAGAAGACAGGGCATTGGTGGCACAATTACCTCAGGCCCACGTTTCTGGCTTGTCCTAAATTTTGCACAGGAATACTCTGGTATTCCAGTGTGGGTTTTGGTCTGCATTCAGAATGAAGTATAGATATGCCAGTGGAATATTCCAAACACAGATCCACAGGAAAAGAAAAAATCCCATGTTTTACCTTCTGCTTAGTCTTCATGTATATGTCTTTTCCCCTAACATATGTCCCCAATTTCCAAAGTGATGGGTATATTGAAAATTTATGCATGCTTTACATTTAATTTAAGCATTTCCATAGCAACTCCTACATTTCAGGATGTTTTACTTTAATCCCAAGATACAGAATATATTCTTTTCAGAACAATTTCCCAGGCTGTATTTAGCCACATTCATATATAACTTTCTACAATTTAATTTTCAATGAAAATTACCCTATCATCTAACAGAAGCAAAAGTTTTAACAAACAGATTAACTTTTATGACTGCTTTCATCTCACTCTGTGTTTAAACAATTAGTCCTGCATCAAATGGAGCTAATGAAGCCTGATTGCTCAGAATCAGTGTTTTTGACTGATAGATGCAGGTGTTTAATAAAGTCCAACTTCCAAGGAATAGATCAAAGGTGCCTCTCCTCCTCTTTCTCTCTTTTCCTCTCTCTCTCTCCCTCTGGGTCTTTTACACCAGTGCTCTCCTTTCAGGAGACTCTAAAGAATGAGCATGCTTTCCAGAGGTCTGATATTCATAATGACATGATGATAGATAAATCAAACATATATATTATTGTCTGTAAAGTGAAGTCTGGAACAAAATTAAAGGCACTTGAGATGATGTATGATGCATATAGCAGTAACGAATTGATGATCCATACTTCTATATGGGTGACCTTAAACTGCTTTTAAAAACATCTGAGATTCAAGTAGGAATTAAAAACCAACACATATAAAAGAGGAAATACATATACAAATAAAGGAAAACAGGGGAGGTATGGGAAAGAAGATCTTCCTTACAAATTTTTTTACTCATTTTTCATCTGCATTTTGCCTCTCTAAATATCACTTCTGAAAAGGATTCCACAACTGCAGGCTATTCTTCCTGCCCCTTTGCTGTCACAGTAGCAAACTTCCATCACATCTGATTCCTGTTCCGGGACCACAGCTGGTACAGCATCTTACTCTGGTATGCCTCTTACTCTGGTATGCCTCCATGAGCTGCCAGCATAAAGCAAAAATCTAATGGAGGGTAGGCGAACAAAGCATTCAAATTTGCCATCAGGTTATGCATGCATCACCTGCGTTTTGTGCAAGCAGGAATGCCTAAGCCAAGTGGTGAACAATCAGGCTTCCCATGCTGTCAGGCAGTAACCTGATGCTTTACTTGCCTGATGTGTCACACAAACCTGAGCTGCTATGTAAACAGCAACAAATAACCTAAAAGTAAGTGGTGACACACTGGAATTTACAACTTGCACATTTCTTCCATTTCCATCATTTTCAGGCTAGGAATCAAGAGAGGGAGTAAAGAGAGATACTTTCAGGATCCTGGCAGGCTCCAGGACATTACCATCAAATAAAACAATTAATTTAACCCTAATGCAATTATCTTCTTTAGATGAAGGGTGATTTTAGCTTACTGAATTCACTTATAAGATCAAACAATTATCCTAATAATTTTATACTGTTCTAAAGATGATAGCATTCTCAGCGGCCCTAGTACAACTCCAATGGTTTGAGTGGAGCTGCTAGACACAAATTTATTACATAAATGAGAGCTGCTTTCAGTCAGGCACTGACGAGTTGATCNAATGAATTGATGATCCATACTTCTATATGGGTGACCTTAAACTGCTTTTAAAAACATCTGAGATTCAAGTAGGAATTAAAAACCAACACATATAAAAGAGGAAATACATATACAAATAAAGGAAAACAGGGGAGGTATGGGAAAGAAGATCTTCCTTACAAATTTTTTTACTCATTTTTCATCTGCATTTTGCCTCTCTAAATATCACTTCTGAAAAGGATTCCACAACTGCAGGCTATTCTTCCTGCCCCTTTGCTGTCACAGTAGCAAACTTCCATCACATCTGATTCCTGTTCCGGGACCACAGCTGGTACAGCACACATCTCTTACACTGGTATGCCTCCATGAGCTGCCAGCATAAAGCAAAAATCTAATGGAGGGTAGGCGAACAAAGCATTCAAATTTGCCATCAGGTTATGCATGCATCACCTGCGTTTTGTGCAAGCAGGAATGCCTAAGCCAAGTGGTGAACAATCAGGCTTCCCATGCTGTCAGGCAGTAACCTGATGCTTTACTTGCCTGATGTGTCACACAAACCTGAGCTGCTATGTAAACAGCAACAAATAACCTAAAAGTAAGTGGTGACACACTTGAATTTACAACTTGCACATTTCTTCCACTTCTATCATTTTCAGGCTAGGAATCAAGAGAGGGAGTAAAGAGAGATACTTTCAGGATCCTGGCAGGCTCCAGGACATTACCATCAAATAAAACAATTAATTTAACCCTAATGCAATTATCTTCTTTAGATGAAGGGTGATTTTAGCTTACTGAATTCACTTATAAGATCAAACAATTATCCTAATAATTTTATACTGTTCTAAAGATGATAGCATTCTCAGCGGCCCTAGTACAACTCCAATGGTTTGAGTGGAGCTGCTAGACACAAATTTATTACATAAATGAGAGCTGCTTTCAGTCAGGCACTGACGAGTTGATCTCCGATTAAAAAAAAATCTTCAAAAAGAAAGCTTAGCATTACAATTAAACTGTTGTTAGATGTACAGTGAATGCGCACCTGTAGCATTGAAATGATACTCATTTTGTTGGTGGAAATTTTAATAATAGATTCAAAATTGAAGCCATTTCCTCTGGTTTCCATGCCCAATCTGTTGCAAGTTGCAATGTCCTTGTGAGGTCAGAAAATATGTACGGCTTACAACAAGAACCTAGGATATTAAATCTTACAACCTAAAGATCTGCTGTTTATTTTTTTGTAAAAACAAGGTAGTGAGGAGGAACAATGTCAGGCAGGGATTCGTAAAAACAGAGCACTTAATTAAAGGCATGTGGTAGTCTCAGCTCCTGATCATGCAAACAGAAAGACCAAGGTATTTCTCTGAGAAATGTGATTAAAGCCAGGATAAAAAAATTTTAAATGTGCATCCTGTATTTGCACAGGTTACTAGAGTAAAGATACTACTGGACTGATATCTGTTTTGAGTCCTGGGGTACAGACAAGACTGCATAAAGAACATCAGATGGAGGAGTGCTCAGCCGGTGAACCCTGGCAGAGCTGGAGGGTCCAGCTGCTCAACAGCAAACAAAGTTTAGGCAGTTCTACCCTCAACACTGCACTTGGACATCTGAAAAGTTAAGAGCTAGGATTTCAGAAAATGAGAAATGGCAGCTAGACTGAGGTTGGCTGAATTTGCACTTAGATGCCCATGAGACGTGGAGGCAATTAAGAATTTAAATAATTTTGGAGTTCTGACCCTGCATTCCCACATACCCCCTGCAGCGCTTTAGCTATTGCTGGCTTTTCCTGAACAATGCACCACTATGCAACCAATACTGTCAACACACAACCACCCTGTCTGCCATCCCCAGATCCTTTTCTTCTGCTTCCCTTGCAACCATACATCTTCTTCTGTTTCAAGGAGTTCTCCTCCTTAGTTCTAAACATTTTCCATATAGCTAATTAGTTTAATTCCATGCATCCCTGGCATTTGTCGACATATTCCTTATTTACAATTTCCTTCATTTCTGGTGGCAGAGGTGAGAATGAAGCAGCCAGGTTTTTAGGAGAATTAGAAAACTTGGGAAGGACCAGAGACGCTGCCACATCACCCGTGCAGCCCAAGGCAGCCCAGGGCAGCTCAGCCCACGGGAGGTTGAGCGACAGGCAATCTTCTACTCACAGTGAGTGGGAAAGGGAAATAGGTGTCTGAGAGAAGGCTGGAACAGTAAAGCTACAGAAACCTGGTAATAATTGCCTGCTGTATCCAGAGCTCCCCAAGCCAAACAGAAGCTATTATGTTTAACTTCAAAACTACATGTGTATTCACCCCATCTGAAAGACATACTTGGCAGGTTATAATGATGGCCTCTAAATCATAAAAAGTATTGAACATGTAATACCAAAGGAGAGAAATGGAAACTGAAGTTAATAAACCGTTGATAACGTATTGCTTCAGCTATCCACACATAAATTGGTCAAAAGTCACACTGGGAAAAAGTTTAGAGAAGAAATTTCTTTCCAAATTAAATGACTACCTCAAGCAAGACCTAGTTCTGAGTACTGAGAGGAATGAATGAATCTCAACCAAAAAATTACTTCAGCTAAGATGAATTTAGACATTATTATTCTGAAAATATAAAGGCTACACAGATTAAAAAGAAAACAGTCAAAGTTAGTAATTTATTTAATTTTTTTTGTTCATATTTATTTGCATCTCGGTTCTGAGTACTAAATCGAGAAACAGAAGTTTGTCATGGCAGTACCTACAGTTGAACCTTAAACAGTAATTGTAAGCAGTTTCCTTGAAGGAGAATAGATAAGGATAAAAAGCAATTCCTATTTATATGTCATGAAAATTCCAACCCATCTTAAACACAGCCATTAAAAGAAGAAAGAAAATGCAGGAATAAATAGGCAATTCTCCCAAGTGTTAGATGGAGGACACTTCATGACACCATTCTCACTAAGGCCAAAGACAACAAAACAGAACAAATAAGGAGAGAAATATCAGAGATGCTCAAGGATGTATTTACAAAGAGGGCAGGAGTGCTGAATTTCAGGGATACATTTCCATCATTTTGGTATCACCAGTACCTGTGGCAGGCCAGCTCTGTAGGCAACGTATCTCTGTGACATCTCAGTTTCCTCTGCAAACATTTCTAGTAGGCACCTCCATTTTGGCAGTGAGATGCATGCATGGCACCTCAGGACATCTGTTCACCTGCAGCTTGTCTTATGACAAGCCTTACCACAAAATGCTTCCCAACTGACTGACATGGGGGGCTTGATTTTTGAAAGCTGCTTTGGCAGTTTGACACAGCCTACCCCTGTGTAAAACACAGCTTGTGGGAAGGGCAGGGACGCATCCTTTTCCTCCTCCCTCCCCCCATCCCAACAGTTATCTACCAGGATGGAATACAGATGAATTCCAAACTTGCTTCCACCTCATCAAATTTGAACCAGCATCTTCCACTTTTGCACGCTAACTTGCTGAAGCACAGTAGAGTTTAAAACCTCGTACTCAAATTGGGAAGAGAGGGCATGAGAGAAATTGCCACCTTCTCGTGTCCCTTGATGTACACCTGTCATCTGCTCTCCTGGAGGAGAGCAGATGCTGAAAGGAGGCACCTCAAAACCTAATTTGGGGTCAGGAATTCCATTAACTAGTGCAAGTACTTGAAAAAGGACTCAGTTCTCTGTGTGGCTGAGCAGCAGTGAAAGAAATGGGTATAATGATTAGAAAGGAGGTTGAGAGATTTTTTAGCTCATGTACTGGAATACCGAAATCATTGGCCATTAAGTGTCTCTAACGTTTTTCTATTTTTGGTCTAACACTTCATTCCATGTTTCACAGAAATCCATCCTGCCAGCAGTTTCATTGGTTTTAAGGAACAAAACAAGTCCAAAATGTGGTAAAAGTTGAGGTAAATTAAACATTTCTTGAAAAATTTTTGTCTGACTCAAATAACCAAGAAGGTAATAAAACAAAGAGGCATCGTGGTCATCAACGCCCTGAACTGCCATCAATAGATCTCTTCATGGTCTTAAAATAAAATTATCTCCAGTGCTTCCTGGCACACAATAAATGACTAATTTCTCCTGAATGGGAGTAATGCTGTCATACATGCACATACCAGTCACTTTGAGAAAAGATGGTGACAGGAAGATGTGCATGGACTATCTACATTGACTATTGGAAATCATCCATTTAATCAACAGTGCCTTTAATTTTTTTCCTGAGGATGAAGACAGCTTCTACAGCTAATCCTGACTCTAAGTCCTTAATATTTCATCTTTCTCATACATGGACAACACTTAATTAGAGGTAAGATGCATTTGGTAGAATATGAAATTGCTCAATTATCTGTGTCACCATTCAGTTGGCTGGCAAAAAAAGAGACAAGAAAAACCATGTATTTTTCATATGAATTTTGTAAGAATGACAAGCATTGTCACAAAGGAATGTTACTATTTATCTTGCTCTGAAGTAATAAAAAATTGTATTTTTAACCCTCCTATAGAATGAAGAAGTGATATCATAAAATAGGGGGTTTTATTCAAATTTTCCCACTCCAATCCCAACAGCAAGTACTTCCAATGTATCTTGAAGAAAATAATGATCTTCCCATTTTAGTGACGGGGAACTGTGAAAGACCAAATGGATTACCCAAAGTTGTAATGGCAATAAGTACACTCAAGTGGACTTAATTGGAATCCTGAGTAAGTTATCAGACCACTATGCCAATCTCCTACCCTGGTTATCAATAGCTTCAGTTGCATTTTGTACTGAGCAACATAAGATCTCATGTGTTTCTTGGTGCAAAACACTTCTCCATGGCATAAATGGCAATTATTGAATTAGTATTAAGGACAGACTTGATGGGAAATGAAGCTTCATCCTTACACCTTGATATCTAAAGTACTTCTGAGAAATGGGGTGGGAAAAGGACTGACCTACCCAGAAGTGTCATGACAACATACAAGCAGCATAAACTTCTTCTGTGGTAGCAGACTTCCTTATTTTAGATAAAGAATTATTTTATTACTGCTAGTAAAGAAAAGTGAGTTTTCAATAGAACAATACAGAAAAGGTCAGGTCTTCATTATTGCTGTTGCTATATAGAAGTACAACTTGTATTTCAGAGACAGGTGTGAATTTACACTTAAAACCATAATTTTTTTCAGTGGTTTTAAAAATTTTTTTAGGGTAACTAATATATCTGCACTACACCACAGCAAAGACAAAGGAACTGTCACTGTAGTTAAGACCAATAGCAGACTTAACTGGAACCTTAGTTCCAGAGCTGCTTTGCAAAATGTCCAAACTTGCTAGCTAGCCATATTTCCAGGAAAAAGAAAATAATATCTTACTCCCAAGCTACTGGAATTTTCTCTGAAGAAGTGGTAAAATCTTTATTACTTGTATAAAGGTTGAAGTTTTTTCTTCTTCAGTTCTTGCACAAGTAACTTCAACAGCTTATTTATGCTTAGTCTGCATTCTATCTATTAAAAATGGGTTGATAAAATTAAGGCTTTGGCTGACAGTTTCCTGATGACACATTAGAAATATAAATACACTGTTTGGCCTTTTTCACCATTAATTATTTTATATATTACTATCATATTAGCCTCTATGTATTTTCTGAGTTTTAAGAAAGCATCTGAACTAAACTCCTTTACGACTTTTATTGTCCTCCTACTACCTGAAATTTCTCTTTCATCTCTCTGATCTTGCTTCCTTATATTTTCCACTTTCATCAGTGTGCTGCCAACATCTACCATTCTTATCAGGTATAAGATTGATCTTCAAAATGGAAACTCTTATATTATGCTTCTCTTTGCTGTCCTTTCCTCACTCCTTTTAAGCTGTCTCACAACAATTTAAATATAATTGATCTTAAGGCCAGCTGTAAGTTTTGATATACATATATATATATATTTATTTTTGTTTCTGATCAGTGATGTATGAAGCCAACCTTTTCTGATTTTTTATCTGCTTTTTCAACTAAAATAGCAGAATAAAACCACCATCCTCTGACTTTCATTATTAAAATGTAAGGTAATAATACCATAATGCATTTTTTGTAATATTTTATAAAATAAAATGTAATGATTGCCCAGATCACTGGTTTATGTAATACATATAAGTGCTATTATTGTGATATACTTTTCATGTAGTATCTTGTGATAAGAGAGCTAGAACGTGTAAGAAAACCCTTGGAAAATGTGTGCAACTGTAGAAACCTGCATACTTTCAAATTTTGCTGCTCTTCATACTTTCACTCTTGTA
>VYZQ01043553.1:122146-132748 GCA_013400655.1 Mystacornis crossleyi
TGCTATAAACATTCAGATTTTTATATTCATCATTAAAAAATCCTCTAAGCCATCTCAAATGTAAATATTATTTACATTTATGTTAATCTTATTGGGATGTCTACAGTACCTGATATGAACCAAAGCACAGATTAAAATGGAAAAGGCTGAGTTACATCAGTACTTGAGCAAGCTTATAAGCCTGTAATATTATCTAAAATGAGCTGGCTATTAAGCTGAACTTATTAGATACCCTTTTAAAACTAATTTCCTAATTGCATTTTTTCTTTCCTATAATTGTTTCATTTAATATTCATTGGCCTCATTGTTACCATCTTTCGTCTGGTCTATCAATTGAGGTTCACCGACCATGAGGTTCCTTCCAGTTATTTGATCTATTCATGGGAATATATGGGTTTGGTACTTAATTTCTAACATGTCACTGTTTTTTAACTGTTACGTTAACATGCAATGAAATGTGATCATAATGAAGTCATGCATTGTGCAATTTAGATACAAGTTCTCAACTCAAAGGTCTTGATTACTATATTGTGTGGACCAGATGACACATGGTTGCTTTGAAATTTATCAGATCAATTATCAATCATATCATATTTATATTCTTTTCATCTCTCTGATCTTGCTTCCTTATATTTTCCACTTTCATCAGTGTGCTGCCAACATCTACCATTCTTATCAGGTATAAGATTGATCTTCAAAATGGAAACTCTTATATTATGCTTCTCTTTGCTGTCCTTTCCTCACTCCTTTTAAGCTGTCTCACAACAATTTAAATATAATTGATCTTAAGGCAAGCTGTAAGTTTTGATAGACATATATATATATATATTTATTTTTGTTTCTGATCAGTGATGTATGAAGCCAACCTTTTCTGATTTTTTATCTGCTTTTTCAACTAAAATAGCAGAATAAAACCACCATCCTCTGACTTTCATTATTAAAATGTAAGGTAATAATACCATAAAGCATTTTTTGTAATATTTTATAAAATAAAATGTAATGATTGCCCAGATCACTGGTTTATGTAATACATATAAGCGCTATTATTGTGATATACTTTTCATGTAGTATCTTGTGATAAGAGAGCTAGAACGTGTAAGAAAACCCTTGGAAAATGTGTGCAACTGTAGAAACCTGCATACTTTCAAATTTTGCTGCTCTTCATACTTTCACTCTCGTATTTCTGACAACAGAGTATTTCAGTATATCCTTTAAATCTTTAAGAAACTTCAAAGCTTTAAAGAAAGCATAAAGGACATAAATGTTTTGCTGTTTTTTTGCTGTCTGAAAGGAATGGTAATCTCAAATTCTTTCCAACCATCTAAAAGCTATTTGAAGGCAGGCTATTTCAGCTTCTGCTGTGCTTGAAAAGTGAAACTCCAAAGGTATCCTCATTTTATTTATTAGAATTACATTTCTCTTTATGCTTCATACTTGAAAGTGGGAGGTTTGTCCTACAAAAGTACTTGAAAGTTTCTACTTTCTTCATATATAACTGTTAGAGCATGTCAAATATATTTAGTTTCTGTTTTCCACAACTGGATGTAGTGACTCACATTTTGTGGCTGTTCTTTTCATTTTTGAAGCAATTATTCCTGAAAAGACTCATATACCCAAGTTGTCAGCCAATTATTTCTTCTATGACTGAAAAAAACAGTCATCTTTGCAGAAATGTATCATTTGATGATTTGCTGGAGTCTATGGTAGTGTTAGATTTCTTAGAATATTTCTGTTTGGATTTTAATTGTTTTTGTTCATAGGTGCTAAATTAATGAATTAAATTCAAGACTATATTCATCCCTGGCAAAAGCATAGATTTACTACCTTAAAACAAATCTCTGTTTATTCAAAAAACCCCAACATTAAAAACAAGAAACAACCTTCAAGGAGCACTGAAATGAACTTCCCTACACTGTGCAGTTAAAACATACAGAAAAGAGAAGTTATGTTTAGAGCTTGTTTTGCAGTCACCACAAATAATCTTATATATTCAACAACTCAACAGTACATGAAATCTGCAAGCACATCTCATGTAGGGTTTTACCCTGCTGGCTGGGGAGGAAGAGAAAACTACGACAGCCACAGCAAATTATTTTGAAGAGCCCTTTCAGACTAAGCAGAAACAACTGCACTTAACATGGATCTTACATCTAAATAAAATTCAAATAACTACATAAAGAGCCTTAGAGATTTAGATTCTTCAAGCTAAACTCTTTAAAAAGAATGGCAGAAGTGGAAGCAACCCTTTCTAGTGCATAACCACTGTTACACGAGGGTGATACACTTCATGAGTTCCTCCTGTCAGAACTTCTTATTTTAGTTTTTCCTTCCCAATGACAACCTTGCTGTAGACATTTCCATGCCTATGACAAGCAGAGAAAATACTATTCTCCTGTGGTTTTAGGGATCATTATGTGTAATCACAGCAAAGCTCCTTTATCAGAACAAATCCAGTTTAGCATGACATTGTTGGAGGTCTCTTGAGATGGCTAAACCTTAGAGGTTTCCTCATGTAACTCCTACTGTGTCAGTATTGTGTTTAAGTCTCTTTCTGACATACTAATAGACAATTTCCCTTGGAAACAATATATTATAGGTTCATGGGAAAATCCTAAAAGACTTCAGGGACCTGTCTGTAGTTTAATCCCCTGCTCAAAGCAGGGTCAGCTTTGGAGTCAGACCCAGTTACTCATCCAGTCCAGTCTCACAGTGGACAGAGACTGCACAGCCTCTCCTGGCGACCTGGTTCAATACGGGACTGTGCTCCCTGCAAAAAAAGATTCTCAGCGTGTCTAGGCCAAGCCCATCTTTTCTGTTTGTGCCCATTTTTTCTCATCCTGCCCATGCACTTCTGAGAGGAAGCTCATGTCACCTTCTCAGCAATGTCCTCTTAGGTACTGGAAGGCTGACATTAAGCCAACCTCAAGCTTTTTCTTCTCATGGCTGAACAAGACCCATTCCCTCAACCACTCTCCTCAGGTGAAGTGCTCCAGCACCTATCATGTTGGTGGCCCAATTCTGAACCTGCTTCACTATTGAGCTCACAGAGATTTAGAATGTGAGAGTGCTTTGCTGTGACTCCTGGAATAGTACAGGAACTGGTAGTCAAGGAAATGGTAGTCCAAATAAAATTGCAATTTTTTTGAATCATCGGTGATAAATTGAAGTAGAATGTTTCACACATAATTTGAATTATTTTCAAAAATTTGACAAGGACATGGAGTGACAGGACAGAATCACAGAATATTCTGAGTTAGAAGGGATGCACAAGGATCACTGAGTTCAACTCCTAAGTGAATGGCCCATATGAACAATGGAAATTTTAACCACATGAATTTTAGACATTAACAGCAGTAATTTTAGGACCACAAACTGGCTCTGTCCTAGTTTCTTGCTTCATCAGATCTAAGATCACATGCGACCTAGTTCATGAAAGAGCATTAATTTTACAATCTCCATTTAATGTGAATTATGGTTTTGACAAGTGGATGTATATGTTTGTAAAATCAGCAATTCTACTTGAATGCTCACGGCAAGTAGCTGATTCTGTAAAATAGAACTGCAATAAAAGGCTTCAGCATGCAACAAAACAGGTGAAAAGTAGAAAGAAGTAAGGTTTCTTCTGAAGCATATGCCATGGTTTGTACTTTACAGGAGACAAAGGTTTTAAAAGTTGTTGTTTGACTTTGTTTTTGCGGGCAAACACAATTGTTTTTGTTCCATTGTCTTCACAGTGAAAATAGTGACAATAATTAGAAGCATGATGTAAGGGCATTGTGAATGCACCAGCATTTTTTTTTCCAAGATAATGAGATATGTTGTTGAAAGACCTTCTAGAAAAAACAGCAGCTCATGTATTAAGCAGAACTACAGCCACTCTGTTACTCTGACATTCAAATTAGAAATGCCTCTGACATAAAGTATACTAAAATGAGAATGAGTTTTTTAAAATGAGGGAAAGAAAAATATGAAAGAAAAAATATTTTAAAAATAGAGAAATTTGAAAAGCCTGGACTGACTTTTGTCCTACAGGCTGGGTGCTTTGCCGGTGCCTTTGAGGCTGTGCATTCCCTGCCAGGACACTCACTTAGCCCACACCTGCTCCTGAGACCAGCGAAGAAACAGATGCAGACAGAAAATGTTCATTAGACCTTTATGGTGACTGAGCAGCAATGTCAGAGCAGCCAGACGTGCGTAGCATGATTGATCTGAGGATACGGGGGCCACCTGATGCTGCAGGAAAGAGGTGTGGGGGTTGTTATGCAGACCTACACTGAATTCAGTGCAGCTGAGCTGCAAGAAGGGGATCAGGTGAGATGGGGGGCGGCTGTGGTACACAGCTCACCCTGACCCTGCAAGAAATGGGGAATGTCCTGCTGAAGAATATAGATAAGTTGTTTTCTAACCTCTCTTCCAAGATAAGAGCTACACTGTCTAGCACACTCAACCCTCTCATAACAGTTCTGTGTTGCGTATTTAATTAATTACATAAAGCTGACAATTTAAACCAACAGAAAACAGAATAATCGTATTTGCCATTTTTTCCTGCAGTGAGATAAAATGTCCCAGATATTTCTCAGGATGAAGGATGCTCAACATTCTGGAAGAAGCTTCTTGTTTTCCTGTAATACTTGGAAATTAGGAAATTCACTGCCTGAATTTCCAATGCTCTCTTTAAACTCTGATGTAAAATATAGGTGGAGCACTTCCTGAATGTATTTTGAAATATCAGTGGGAATATGAGTACTTAATAAAATATCCTGCATTTGGAATCAAGGCTGTGAGGCTTTTTTAAGCCAAGTCAAATTGTTGATTTGGATCATACACCCACATTTGATGTGGCTCATATAGAGTTTTCCCTCATTTTCTCCTCCTGTGAAAAAAAAAAATTTTTTTTCCCTACTTGTTAAAAGAACAATGCTAAAGAAAGCCTGGACTTGCCAAACCAAAAAGAAAGAATGGGTTAATTCAGGGATTTACAGTTTAGGAGCTCCAAGCTTGGATGTCTCCCTTTCTTGAGGGGATCTGAATTCCCAGTTCCTACCTCCCTGGAATGTGCCATACCCTGGTGGCACAATGGACAATCTGCTTTGCACGCCACCTGTTGAGGAACTTTCTCTGTGTTAGTCAGTGGTAACTTGTGCGAACACTGGTGTGTGTCGAATCACAGAATCACAGATTAGTTGGGGTTGGAGGGGGACCTTTAAAGGTCGTCTGGTCCAACCCCTGCTAGCCCTGTAGTGCACCCCAATGCATTAATATACTGTCTATGCAGCAAAAGTCCCAGCACATGGCTGGAGAATAAGTCTCAGACAGCTCTCTCTTTTCTTTTTTTTTTTTTTGGGGGGGGGGGGGGCGATGTGTAATTATATCAATATTTACTAAATAATGTAACAACATCAAAAGGAAAGAGTGAGGAAGCCCTTGTTTAGAACACCTTATGATCTGATTATTGGCACCTCCTCCTCAGCCCACATCCGGGCTTCAGTCTTACAGAGGATGGATTTTGATAGAACTGAATCAAGTCCCTGCCAGCCTTCCACAGTGCTTTAAGCCCTGAGACAGCAGGCAGACAGAAACTAATTCCCTTTGTATAGCTCAAGCATGCATCTGAATGAGGCACCCTTTTTTTCCCCACATGGAATTATTTGGTGAATCTGGTTTACATCTGTAAGATATTGTGAATTTGTACTTCGAAGTAATTAACTTTTTTTTTTTCCCGAAAACATTTTGTCCAACTATGAAATGGCTCACAGTAAGCCTTCTTGGTGAATCTTGTTGGCACAGAGTAACCACAATTGCACAAACACAAAAAAAAAAAAAAAGACAAAAACAACTGAAAAAGACACTGAACCTTGAGNGGAAAAACTTAGGAGGCTACGAAGATTTTACAAACAGAAGTCCCAAGAATAATAACCAAAGAAATACGGCAAAGAGGGTATTTTGGGCTCTGTAGGTGAACCCAGCAAGGCACTGCTGCCAACCCCCACCAGGTGGCTCTCCACGCTGGAGCATAGCAGTTTGGAAAATCCCTTCTCATAGGAGGAAGGGGCTTGTGCTTAAGCAAAAATACTAAGATTTGCTTCTGAATCTAAATATCCACCTCAGCTGCTGAACAGATGCTCAGCCTAGGAAATGGTGTGAAAGCCTCACATTCAATTATTCTGTTTACTTTAGGCTGTTCTTTCTGAATTTTTGCTCTGCATCTGGAAGGATTGTTTCCTGCTTACTTAACTCCATGTCCCACGGTACATGCAAGTGGGATGTGTGTCTGAGTTTGCTGGATGCCTGCTTACTGTAAAGAATAATTCAGCAAAAGTCCTGTGCACCACTAAAATCCCAATTAAAGGAACATGCAATCTATCCTGTGAAATGTGATTTTGCTCACTGGCTGGAGCTCCTCTCCCTTTAAATATTATCCATTTCTACCCATGACTGCTTAATTTTTTCCACAGTTTCTCCGAAATAAAGATCTCATTCCTTAATAATCAAATATATTGTAACTTTATTATGGTGGCAGGCATTTATAAGATGTTTTTTTCCTCACCACCTCTGCATACCTGAGATAACAATGGTTATCAAAGTCATCATGCTAAACTGGTTTGTCGTTACTGGGTCAGAGTCTGAAAAGGATGCAGCAGAGAAAATCATCTTTGTGCACACTCTACTTTAATTGAAGGACACAGCAGAATGGCTCCTATTTCACTAACTTTAAATGGCCTTGGTCTTCTTTGCCATTTTAGAAGAAGACAAAATCCTAAATTTTGAGGGCTTAAGTTTTTCGTGTCTCACAGCATTTCATCATCTTTTCCCCTCTGCCTGTTTAACAGCAAAGTTTTTAACACCGAGAAAGAAGCAATGGGGACAGAGTTATGTTTGTTTTCTTTCTCATCCTAATTGTTCATTCTGTATTGATTCTTCATAGTGCTGGCACCTGGACAAAGAAAGGGCACTTTGCAGCCCGGTCTTGCTGCTTTGGGGTATTAACACATAGTCTCCATTTCAATCTTTACAGAGCAGCTGCTTGTAATGTAAAATGTTATCATCAAAGCAAGCTAGCAAGAAGAGATTTGTTTACTGAGAAATCAAAGCTATTCTTACAGAAATAGGAATATTGACTGATATTATGGAAAGTCTGTGAAATAAGCTAAAGTGGTGAGTATATGAAGAAATAATCCCTGAACCAGATCACAGGTGCTACTCTTGTCTCAAAATTCGACCCCAGATTTGATAATCCAGGAAAACAGGAACCTATCCTCTAGGTAGAATATGTTACATAATAACTGTGTTTAGAGAGAGTATATCTTTATAAATACATCTACAGATTTATTTATTTGAGAAGACTTCTAAATTCAGTGCTGAAATGAGGAGCACAAACTGCCTGCAGCTGAAGACCTGGTTCTGGTTTGCCCACTCCCGTGGTGAAAGTCTCCCCATCTTGCTGTGTTTGACCAGGTGCATCACCAAAACCCATCATTCTGCCGTGCTGATGCTGAACACAAGGAAGGGGAAAGTACATAGGCAGTCTCCTGGGGAAGCAACACCACGGCATTCTTCTCCACTCAAGGATGCTAAGAGAGGGAATGTGGCCATGGCAACAGCAAAGGGATGGATGGGGCCTGCCTCCTAGGAAATACAGAGAAATCCCTCTGCCAAGTGCACATATGCCACAGATGGTGGTAGTATGGGCGACCCACGGCTGCTTTCTGCCAGCAGCAAGTGTGTTTCCACACATACACCTGAGCCCAGTCTACAGAATTGCAATTGACAGGATTTTAAATACCAAAATTACCTCCCAATACTCTATTCTACCTCAAGGTCCAAGGACCATAGCAAAACATAGAATGTAAAAACTTCACTTGTGTCCCTAGTTTATCTCTACTTTATTTCTAGTGCACGTATTTGTAAAATATAAATGGTATTGACTTCACAGGTACTTAAAAAAAAGTTAAAATGTGTTTAATTTTTTTTATGAGAAGGCTACTTATGCTTAAAGATAATTAAGGGGACAATGAGCAAAGCAGCAGTTCACCATTGTTTAAAAGATGTAATGAAGTGCAGATTGTGTAATGTTAGGAATGAGTTCACTTTTAATTTCAAAGATATATGGCTGTGACAGATATGTTAATCATGAGAAGCGTCCTGTTAAAATTAACAGGACAAACAAACAATTTTGAATAAAGGCAATTTTTTACAAGAAAGGAGATAAGAAAGCCAAGACAACCCTCACAACCATGAAGCTCATGATATCATCATGGAAACTGCAAGACAGTAAGCTGGTATTTCTTATTTTCAAAAATCCAACTGGACTTACAGATACATGCCTATCCCTTTTTAATGTAACCTAGTGTTATTTCTGAAGCTGGAATATAATTTCTCCCCTTTCTACTTTTTTCGTGCTTTTGAGTTTGGGATATGAATGCACTAACATAGTTTCTGCATTCATTCTTCTTCTTGCTTTGCATTGCCACGAGGAAGAACAGAACAAGAAAAAAAACTTTCTGCAATTCTAATCGTTACCAACTCAACAGCCCATGGGGTTCCTGTTTACAAAAATCTCTGGATGTGGGTCAAGTTTAGATTTGCCTTTTTTTGCCTTGAGGCATTTTTCTGCAAGGCTAATTCTACGGGGCAGAAGCACAGAAAGTTAGACAGAAAGCTGCTTTTAGCATTTAAAGATATTATGTTTTAAAAAATAAAAGCATTGCAATTTTCAGAATAATTGTGCTATGCAGCAAAGACTACACAAATTCGCCAAATGTGAAGAAAAGGCGTCTTTTCCACGACAGCACTTGTTTTCTGTCCTTGACAGTGACAGCTTATTTATTTTGTATTGTTTTTAGAGATTCTGGAGTGCCTAGAACACAGTTGCAGTGTTTTTCATGTAAAACAATTCCAACAGCAGCCTGATGTGAAAGTTCTTGTTACAATCAGGTCAAACATAAAGAATGCAATATTTTAATTGTGGGAAAGGCTAAACATGTAGGAAGCACTGTTCTGTAGTGTGAGCACTATTAGACAGCAAACCTTAGAGCAGATTGCCGCAAAGAATAAACAAAGCTGGGTTTTGAGCACTTATCAAGTGTTTTTTCCAATCCCTGCTGCTGCTCATTGTATCTCTGGGAGATGTTCTGACAAAAAGTGGAGCTGGGGAATTTCACATCTCCAGCCAACAGAGGAGTGTCAGAGAGGCTGATAGCTGTCAATAAAACTGATATTTACAGCAGAGCAGAACATGATGAAAACCAAGATACAGATGTGTGTGAATTACCCTTGGTATCCCAAACAAGGAGGTGGAGCTGAGCCCTCCTTATAAACAAGACTTGCCTGCTGATCCAGGACGATAAGCATTTGAAAAGAGGCTATCAAGAGCCACTCATGAGCAGTTTTTTCTTCCAAAGCAATTTTCCTTGAGGATACAGGAAACCAAGTGTTCATTGATAATGTTCACTTTGTAAAGGAGTCGTGTGGGTCAGATTATCAGATCTGCTTCACTTACGTTCCACAGCTCAACCAGTACCAAGGATTTAAAAATGAGACACATTTGTCAGCTAAGGATCCTTTCAGTACAAGACAGTTCATTAAAATTACAAATACAGGAGTATCTCAACAGTCCTAGAAGTGGTAACATGTTGGAAAGGGCTGCAGTTTTCTTGCACTCTGCTTACTTTGGCAAACAGCTCCTTTAGACCAGTTGCTAATTAGCAGTCTTCTGAACAGCACTAAATTCTCCCAACACCATAGCTCATGCAGAACCATCCCCAGAATCAGGAACCAGGCAGTCTCAGCCATGACCATGGTGAATGTGAAAATAAGCTTGTTACAAAAAGTCGTTTTGTTCTATGAAAAAAATTAGATATTTTAATTTTATGCTAATTCAAAAAAAAATGCAAATGTTGAAATATCTTAATTTTTTCAAGACAGTTTTTCCCCCACAGACTCAATAGAGATTCACAGCCATGCTTTGCTTAATAAAGCTGTACAATTCTTCCTCTTGAATTACAAAGGTTCTTTTTTTTGTTTGCATTGACATGGAATTTGTGTGAGAGTATGTGTCTCATCTGTATGTTAATTATTGATCTTTATAATATTTTAAATTTGGGAATATGGATTTGTCCCATCCAAGCATCTGACTTACAGTGTAAGTGTTTTGGTCATAATAAATAATTGACTGGCTATCACTCATATATTTTCAGAGCTATTGAAAGTAATTTTCAGATACCTTTGTATTCTGGAAAAAATTATGCTGTCACCAAGAACAATTATAAGTGACTGTTACATTTTCCTGTCATTCTGATTATATTCATTATTTCCCTTTAGTTTTCTCTCCTTGTTGGATGGAAAGATGAAAATTGCCTATGCTCTCAATTAATTTTCTCACTCTGCAAATTAAACTTCCTGAAAATTGTTCCCTTAAAAGTGAATTTATTACTTTTGCAACTGCAATTGGTCTGTACCCAGATAATCTCATCCTCACTCTCTCTCATATATATCTGCTAGTCCCAGATGGTTCCACTTTATTATGCCCAACTGTGGCATAAGGATGGCCATGCAGAGATGGGGGAGTTCAGAATAAGTAGGCTTTTTTTTTTTTTTTTTTTT